>VXBR01010166.1:1065653-1161528 GCA_013400215.1 Cisticola juncidis | reverse complement strand
TCCTCCTCTTCCTCTTCCTCCTCGCGCGCCTCCGCCTCTCGCCCCTCCCCGCGCGTGCCTGTGGGGACGAGCGCGCCTCCGCCTGTGCGCGCTCGCGCGCGTGTCCCTGTGCCCGGTGCCTGCGTGCCGGGTGCCTGTGTCCCTGTGTGCCTGTGCCTGTGTCCCTGTGTGCCTGTGCCCGGTGCCTGCGTGCCGGGTGCCTGTGTCCCTGTGTGCCTGTGCCTGTGTCCCTGTGTGCCGGGTGCCTGTGTCCCTGTGTGCCTGTGCTTGTGTGCCGGGTGCCTGTGTGCCGGGTGCCCGTGTCCCTGTGTGCCTGTGCCCGGTGCCTGCGTGCCGGGTGCCTGTGTCCCTGTGTGCCTGTGCCTGTGTCCCTGTGTGCCTGTGCCCGGTGCCTGCGTGCCGGGTGCCTGTGTCCCTGTGTGCCTGTGCCTGTGTCCCTGTGTGCCGGGTGCCTGTGTCCCTGTGTGCCTGTGCTTGTGTGCCGGGTGCCTGTGTGCCGGGTGCCCGTGTCCCTGTGTGCCTGTGCCCGGTGTCTGTGTGCCTGTGCCCGGTGTCTGTGTGCCTGTGCCTGGTGCCTGTGTCCCTGTGTGTTTGTGCCCGGTGTCTGTGTGCCTGTGCCCGGTGCCTGTGTGTTCCCGCATCTCCGGGCCGACACCCGTGGCGTGCCCGGTGCGGTGTGCGCGGCTGCTGGGAGCTGCTGTTCCCCCGCATGGCTCCGTGGGTTCCCGGTGTGCCTGTGCCGCGGGTGTGAGGGCCGCGGCTGGGACAGGGCCCGCACTGTGCCCGGTCCATCCCAGCAGGGCTGCGAGCTGCGATGCTGCGAGCGGGGATTATGTGGGTGCTGAGTGCTTTGAGTGTGCGTTGAGGCACAGAATCATAGAATTTGGGTTTCTGTTGGAAAGGATTTTTAAAGCTTATATACTCTAATCCCTGTGCAATAAGCAGGAGAGCAGGAACTCGATCAGGTTGCTCGGAGCTCTGTGTGTCCTGACTTTGAATGTTTCCTGGTACGGAGCATCCTCTACCCTTCTGGGCAACGTGTGACAGTGTTTCACCACCTTCTTCGTAAAAACGTTTTCCTTACCTCTAGTCCAGATCCACCCTGATTTAGTTAAACCCATAACCCCTTGTCCTCTCACAACAGGCCCCCTTTAAGCACTGGAAGGCTGCTGTGAGGTCTCCCCGCAGCCTTCTCCAGACGGAACAGCCCCAGTTCTCTCAGCCTGTCTCCATAGGAGAGGTGCTCCAGCCCTCAGAGCATCCTTGGGTCCCTCCTCTGGACTCACTTCAGCAGGTGCATGTCCTTCCTGTGCTGGTGAGCCCAGAGCCCTGCACCGGGCTGTGTAACACAGCAGTGCCTCAGTCCCTGTCCCCACAGCACTGCTTCAGTCCCTGTCCCCACAGCACTGCTTCAGTCCCTGTCCCCACAGCAGTGTCCCTGTCCCCACAGCAGTGTCTCAGTCCCTGTCCCCACAGCACTGCTTCAGTCCCTGTCCCCACAGCAGTGTCCCTGTCCCCACAGCACTGCCTCAGTCCCTGTCCCCACAGCAGTGTCTCAGTCCCTGTCCCCCCCGGGCTGCGGGTCGGGCTGTGTGTGCGGGCTGCGGGCAGCGCACGGCAGGGCTGAGGCTGCAGGGGTCAGCAGCGTGTGCGGCTCTGCAGCGGCGTGAGTCAGTCCCAAAGCGTCTCGGATGCTCGGATTTGTTGCCTTCTTTGGTAGGAGAGGCTCTGTCTCGCTTTGCGAGCTCCTCCGTCCAATTTGGAGATAGAAACCTTTGAAAGACAAGCAAGCGTCGTGTCCCCAGCTGTAAGGAACACGCTCAGCCACCGAACACCACGGGAGTTTGCTGAGGACCTCTTTCCGGAGCCCAGGGGTTCTGTCTATCGAGGGATGCTGTTCAGCCATCCGGGCGGGAGCTGGAACAACAGTCGGACTGAAAATGTGCCTGTGTTCAGAATTTAGTATAAAATGAAGCTATGGGAGGCAGCTGTCCTTCCTGCCTGAAAACAGTCAGAACTTTTTAGTTTATATGCTTCAGGCCACAGCTAAGTGACCTTTCTTTCCTCTCCCCCTCTTCTGTCCAGGAAGAATAAATGCGATGAAAACCTGACCTTTATGTGTTTTGGTTGAAAGCTTTCTGTTCTTAACTGTGGTCTTAGAATGATTAGGTTTCATGTGCTTGCTATTTTTTGTTTTGTCATTATGGTACACACATATAAAAAAGGTCTGTCATTGCTTTATGCTCTCCATCTTCACAGAAGACATATGTGGTATTCGTGTGCAAACTCAGAAAACTTTACTAAATCAGTTCACAATCTGAAGTTCATTCATATCACCTTATCCTCATTGAAAGTCCTCACAGGCAGTAATTAATTTGGAAAAATGCCAGAAACAGAATTAGCCAAGTGGATGGTGAGCTATGTGAAGACCCTGAATGACAACTGTAGCTTCTACTATTATATGCAAATAGAGCCAGATTTTTCAATCCTGCTCTTTTGTGCTTTTTAAAAATTTCACTCAGGCTTTATGCCTTCAGAGCTGTAAGCTCTGGGAGCAGGGATTACCGTCACTTACATTAGCAGAATGCCTAAGAAAACTGGATCTCAGTTTGGTCCTATTGAAACTGAAATTATTGAAATTCTACAGTATCTGGTTGTGGAGGGTGAAATATTCCACAATAAGAAAAGGCAAGACAAAAAAGATTTTTACTGCTCTTTTCATGGTCTGGAAATCAAGTGTGGAATTTGAATAAGCATGAAGGAAAATTTTGGCAGAGCTGAGGCCTGGAGGGAGATTTTTTAACCACCAGCTCTGCAATATGCGTTAGAAGAGAGTGTGTTGCCAGCCCCCTTGCAGTTAGCGACTATTGCCACTCTGAGAACCATCCCCACAAGACACATAATTTTCAGCAGTGTTAGTAGCAGCAATAAAGCTAATAATCCTCTTCACTCTGATAAAAACTACCTGCATGAAAGCAAGGTACTTCAGAGCATACAACTCGCATTCCTCCTCTCTTCCCATTGTTTAATTCTGTTGAGCTTAAACCTGATGCTTATTTTACTTCATGCCTTTCTAATTAAATATAGTATGCCAAGAAATAGTGCAGCCTTCTAATGCTGTTTGTCCTCAATTAACTTGATCTTTCTGGGGGTTCATTGTACTCTTTCTCCTTGTTCTTTGTCTCATGTCTGTTTACACTGTAATTGTCCTGGGGCCATGTTTTTATACGTGCCTGCCACAGCGAGGCTGCAGTCTTAATTATTTGAAAGACACTATCATAATAAGTGCAGTTAATAATAACTTTCTTCCTTCTACTTTGCCTGCTGCACACCACCTTCTGCCCACCCTTGACAATACACAGTCATTTATTTGCTTTTTAATTCCTAAATCTTCATCTGCCTTTTTTTCTCTTTTTTTTTTTTTTAATTTGACATTTACTTACAAACTTTTTGTTTTCACTTTTTTATTTTTTGTGCCATATTAAGGCCTGTTCTGCTAGACCTTGTGACAAACCATACACATTTCATTCCTCAGATAATTTTAAATGCAAATATATGAGAAAGGGAAAGGATGGGTGGACAGAGAGATTTCTGGTCCTCATACATGAGCAGTGCAGTGATCTGCTAGTGTGGATGTTATTAATGTTAGTAAGTATTGTGAGGCTCAAGATGCTACAGAGAAACTTCTTCCACATTAACAACTGATCTCTAGGAGATGGTTTCAGTATTCCCTGAGGGTGCTGGGAACTGGTTCCAATCATTCTGTGTTTTGGGGTTAGTTTCAAAATCAGAGAATCACAGAATCATCAGAGTTGGAAGAGACCTACAAGATCATCTAGTGTAGCCATCAGCCCAGCACCAGCATAGTCCCCACTTAAAATCTCCCCCCAAAACTATTCATTATGGGTACAGTAAGCAGTTTGTAATGCCCAGCAGAGAGTGAAGATGCCCTTAGCTGGGTGACAGTGTGCTCACCTGGAGACCTGAGGCTAGGGTTTACTGTTGTTCAGACTTCATCACTCGTTTTGTGGGAGCAGGAAGCAAGCTGCAAGGAGCTCTTACCTGCTGGCCCTGGATGGAGAACAGGTCTTTCCTTGGTCCAAAGTGACTATCTTGCTGCTTCCTAAACTGGAGCTATGTTTACTAATATCTGGTCAAAAAGATTTCAAGTGCAAAACAAGATCAGGAATTTATCAGTGATATTTTTGGGTTTATGCAATGCCTGGGGCCCTCAGGCATGGAGCAGCAGCAGTGGGTGGGACAGCAGGGTTTTTGACCCTTATCACTAAATCTATGATTAATCTCCTGCACACTTGTGCTTACAAAGGTACTGGGTATCTGGAGGGCTGCTTACCCTGTGCACCTCTGTTTTCCTGTTTTTTCTGTATAATTCCCTCCTTCACTGGGCGTTTCAGCAGGGAAGCTTTGGGGAAGCCTTGGAGAGAGTCTCTTACTCCTCCCCAGTCCCCAGTCCTGTTGGCAGCTGGCATGGCCCCCCTCCACCTTCCTGCTGCTTATAATCGTGGCTGTGTGTTTCTGCAGACCCCTGGTTCAGAGAGGGGCCGTAGCCTCCCCTTTACACTCCTTGGTGTTCCTTTTCCCATCAGTGTTTATGAAAGACTTTCGCACATAACCCAGATGAAAAACTCCCTTGTGCCGAGCTGAGCATTGCCATATGGCAGAGAACACGTCAGAGTAAACATGTATTTAAAGGACACAGAAATTTTGCATGTGTAGTAGGTCCAGATTTCTGGATCTGCAGTAGCTCATTTACTCCTTTTCCATCCACAGCTTTTGAAAGTTGCTTCCTACACAAACTTCTCTGGTTTTGTTCTAGCAAGAGACAGCAAAAAATTAAAACAAACCCCCGAATTTTGTTGTAGTGAGTGGTAAATGGTCACTGCTAACTGATGCCCTGCACAGAATGTACAAATATAGTTGAAACAGATAAAGTTTTGTTTGATTTCTGAAATCTGCTCCTGTTGTGGGAATTAAAACAAATGTTTTGAAGATGCATGGTCTGACATTAAATTGCTTGGGCTGAATTACTGAATCCAGGCAAAGAACCAATTTTGCTCCCTGAAAAGCAAGGCTGAATTTATTAAAATGTTAATCATCGAGTAAGCCTGTGCGTCCCTGGGGCGAGATGCAATTAGAGTTAAAAGTTCACGGTATAGAAAGTTTTTTAACTGTCTAGTTTTACATCTTGACTGTAGGGAGAGGAGTTTCCACTGTACATTGAAGACATTGTTCTACAGCCTTTGCAAGTTGTTGGTTTCAGCTGCGAAGATTTTAAAAGCTGCTTTTGTTGGCAGCCTAGGACACATCCGTGACCTTATTAAAGTGGAAGTGAAAGCTTTTTTTTTTTTTTTTTTTTTTTTTTGCAACAGTAAATCTACTAATTTTACAGTCAGTTGAACAGCAATAGATTAATTTGTTTAAAGTCTGCATTCACAAAGAAAATGTGAACTTCGCTGCCTTGAATACCCGAAACTACAGTGCGATATTTAAAGGGTAGAAACTATTACAACTTGCCCTAGAATGGTCCAAGCAGTTCCCTGTCACCTGCTTCTCAGCACAGGTGCTGACCTCCCCGTCTATTCTATCCCTCCTGACAGACTAGCAGCCAGGCTGGGGCTTTGTGTGCAACAGAGAGCGCTTTTCCAATGACTGGGCCAGTTTTCTTCAGCAACCACAGGAAGCAGAATAAAGAAAAGGTTAAGGGGCAACGCAAGGGTCAGAATGGGTTAAATTTAGTTAACATCAGAGGTTATAGCTTTTAACAAGAGCATGAAGGAAACTTATTTGAAGATGCAATTTGTTTCTTCTTTGTCAACCATTATTGTTTTTTACCCTATTGATAGTGACAGCTTAACAAAGTTTTTATATGCCAGGGTTTTCATCCTTTAGAGGATAAAGAACTGTGATGCAAAAAAGAGATGCAGGTGGAAGACTTTATAAAGCCTCCATGATTTTCAAATTGAGGGTTGAAAGTAGGCTCCCTGCGTGGCTAAGTCAAAAATAATTTGTAAATGTTAAAAAAAATACACATTATGGACAGAGGGACTGCCTTTTTTTTTTTTCTCTCCAGTGTAGCTTGCCAAGAGTAGTGTTTCATCAGAAGCCTTACAGTCTGCCTGATTTCGTCTGTATTTTTTTCCAAGGTAATCTTATTTTCTTTTTTATCGCTCTCCAAAGATGATGAAAGTCAAAGGCCTTTAACAACAGTCTTCATCATCTCCCTTCAAGATATTTTAGTTTATAATGTACGATGCTGGGATTTTTGTGGGTTTTTTCTTCCAATTGAGTGAAGAAGCAGAAACTAGAAAATGCACTCAGTGTAGCTGCAGTGTTAGGTTCTCAGTCAAATTCTTGGAATGCAAAACAAGGAAAGCTTTTAAGTCTTTCTGAAAATTATTAAAGAAAAATAATTTTTAATGGGTCAGTAGCATTTTTTACAATTTCATACACTTTGTTGAGATCATCTTCCAATTATGTTTTAATCAAAGTTAATAAAATCACTATATTTGTTGTTGTTTTATCCTGATACAAAGTAAAGAACTGAAATAAAACATTAATTAAGTCTGATAACAATTCATACAAAGAACAATTCATTTTGGTAGGTTTCTTTTTTCTTTTTAACATGTTTTCCTCAAGGGGAGAAAAAAAGCTTATGTGATCACCCAGTCTCCCTGTCCATCTGTCTCTCTGCAAGTTCTCTCAGCAGTTTTAATTGCTTGGACAATTTAGCCCAGTTTGGCAAAGAAATAGGAGTCTCAAAGATACTGTATATTTATAATGACTATATGTATTTCTGACAAACTTTGTGAAAACAGTGGAGAGATCTTCAAATTGGTGTCTTGTTCTGGCAGAAGGGTTCATCCAGCTGACCAGCCTGTATATGTGTGTGGGCTGCCCAGGTAGCACACAGGTGTTATCAGACCTGACTGTGGATTTTCAGTACTTACAGGGGGCTTGTAAAAAAGAGGAAAATTAACTTTTTACACTGGCAGATAAATGTAGGGCATAGAGAATGGTTTTAAACTAAAAGGAGAGATTTAGAGTAGATGTTAGGAAGAATTTCTTTACTCAAGAGGGTAGTGGGACAGGCTTCCCAGAGAAGTTTTGGATGCTCCATCCCTGGAAGCGTTCAAGACCAGGTTGGACGAGGCTCTGAGCAACACAATTTAATGGGTACCATCCCTACCTTTGACAGAGGTGTTAGAACCAAATAATCTTTAAGGTCCCTTCTGACCCAAGCCACTCCATAATTCTATGATGCCATGATCAACTACAGTCCTCAGTGTCTATTGCCTTGCTAGCTGCTCAGGGGATGCACGGGTGATATGTAAGGCTGAGGGGGATTTTGAGATGGGAGAAGGAGCCAGAGCATTTTGATAGCAACTGAGAGGTGTGGGGAACGTGCTGGAGTGATTTGGATCTAAAATCTTGGTATTTGATACAGTAAGTCTGCTGTAGAAGGTAAGAAGACTGGGAACTGACAACACAAGCCTCAACAATTCAGGTATCAGTTATTTCAGTGGTCATCTCTCTACACAGGAGAAATTTCATCTGATTTGCAATGTTATTGCTATCAGCATGACAAAGGCTTGAAATTTCCAATGCACTTGCTTATGTTAACTCAGGCTAGTGGTGGGTTTCCAGCTGTGGAGCCAAGATCTGGTTTTGCTCTCCAGAGGGCTGGATTATGCCTTTTGGTGCATGTGATCTCTTTGACTTTTCTGGGAAGGTTCTGTTTGGAATCAGTTAGTATGAACTCTTTTGTTGGTGTAGAATTTTTTTCCCTAGGGGACAGCTAGCACATCTAGAGTAAGTCTGTGCAGGTCACAGATAGAAGCATTTGCACTGGTATGGTACACAGGCTTGTGTATAGACTCTTGACTGGCTAAGGACTAGAGAAGGGGAGGAGGGAGCTGGAGAAATACAGGACATTGTCTGTCCCCAAGGATGGGGAAGGTGGCACAATCCTGCTCACCCAGCTGAGCACTGTGCATGCCCCTCTCTTTGGTCCACACAGGGGCAGCCTCTGCTGAGGAGGTGACTTCAAAAGGTGAAAAACAAATGAGAAAAAGTATGTATCTCCACAGCCCAGACAGACTGGCCTGGAAAAACACAACAAAAACTCCCACTTACTATTCTGCTCACAAGCTGCCACCAAAACTCAGCTGTGAGGAGAATAAGAGCATCTTTTTAAAAATGTAAAACTGTCTTTTATTTGTTGTTCTGAGCTGCTCTTATAGGCTTTAAAGCATTAATTTCAAAAGCTTCACAAAAGCAGCAGGCATCAAACAATCCAGGCTGAGTGGAAGCTCGGGGAGAATTGCAAAGTAAGTTGTGAGGGTGATGGCTGAAGACACGGAAGCAGGGTTATTTGTTTGTTACAAGTCAGTGATCATAGCTTGCTTTTAATGATGGAGCAGCAGAGAAGGAGAGTTAGAGCAACCCTGAGAGTCCTGGATTCACACAGCCTAAAGTTCAGCTACATCTTTTGTCTCATGCTTCTGTTGTCTGGGTGATTCTTGGATTGGGAGTCAGGAGATGTGAGTTTTGTCTGCAGTGCTGACGTGCCCTGTGACCTTGGACAAGTCTGTTCATCCCTGTGCTTCTCCTCTCATCTTTTTGCTCACTTAGAATCTCTCTCCCTTTTTCCTTACCATCTTTCCCTAATTATACATCTGGACCATGGCTATCAGAATGTAGCTGTGCTCTCAGGTTAGGCACTGCTATTGTCTGAGTGAACCATAAAGAAATCCTGCACTGAGCACTTCATAGGACTGTTCTGTTATCTCAGGGTTTCACTGACAACCTTAATAAAATAAAAGACTTCAAAAGACTGAGTGTTCCTGCCTACTGCCCAACTACATGCTTTTTCTGTAGCATCTCGAACAAGAAAAAGCATAAATTCTGATCCCTGGGTTGTCAGAAAATAATGCTTTATAGTATTTCATACTTCCTGATTATTTGTAACATAATTTTTTGTTCCTGAAATATCAGCAGCAACTTCAGTACTTCACAGCGCCTAATTTTCTTCAAAGTGAATTATAAACCAGCATGCTGCTATATATCTTCCTCATTTTGATAGGTTTTCCTTAATTTTGCTCTTTTGTGGAGGTGCAGTTCAAATGCCTGAGACTAGGGACAAAGCCTCCTTCAGAATTAATTACACAGTACCTCTGAAGTCTACTCTATTTTATCCCCATAAGGATGGGGTCCAGTGCCAGGGTAACTGGCTCTGCAATGTGGTCTCAGGAAAATTTGGTCTGTTCTTTAAGTTCAACTTGCTTTGTGTGCGCTGCTTACCTGGTCCAAGATGTCAACATCATATAAAAAATTCCCACTATGCTCCTGGGAAAAAAATGACATCCTTCAGCAACAAAGCATGCATACCAATAACCCATATCTGCCCTTGCATCTCCTTCTGTTCTAACCAGAATTCAGACTGGATTTTTCCATGAAATCCATAGGGAGACTCATCATCTAGACTTTTGTGTTTCACGTTTTCCTACAGTGTTGTGTCTTTTGTCTTTGTATCAGGTGTGCTCTCAGACAGCATCTACAGCAAACCTCTCACAGCTGTGTCAGCTTTCAGCATCCTGCTTAAATTGCCTGATCCCAGAGTCTGCACGGCTCTGGTTCCAGATCCCCCAGAGCATCACACCATGTTTAACTTTGATAGTCTCCCTCCCCTTTCCCTTCTGCCCTCCCTCCACATCATATAGAACAAGTTTTTTATAAGAACAAGTTTTCAGCTGCAGGAGAAAGAGCTGTCAAAGACAATTTAGTACTTTGTGATAGAAGTGCAGTATTGGAGAATAATTTGGGTTGGAAGGGACCTCAGGGGAGTCATCTGCTCCAGTGGTATACTAAGAATTTTGGACTATGACCTCAGCTTGGGTGAAAAAAACTCTCTTACTTATCTGTGAATCAGTTCAGGAATCAGCAGGACCTGAGTGACTCTGTGATGCTACCCTTTTACATTCTAATGAAGGATGGAGACCCTCATGTATGCATTTTCTTAGAAGCAGTTCCAGTCCTACAAGCTCAGTCCACTTCAATATAAGAAAATAATCTGTATTTGAATAGAACACTGAAGACTTGTTAATAATTTTAAAGCACTTCAGTTGTTGTGCTGGGACAACTCTGCATTCCTATCAGTTCATATACTATTTGAATTCATATGCCAGTGATGCTTACATAGTATCAGACCATAAGTTATCTATATAAATTAAACATGGTTGATGGAGCTACAGAAATGAGTCATAATTTTTCTTTAAAGAACAGCAGGAGGTAATTGTTTTTTAAGGAATTCAGAAACTAGCTCTGCATCAGAACATATACTTGTACTCAGAAATTAAATAAATTATTCCCATATTCAGCTAAGACCAAGTAACCATCAAACATAGATAGTGTTAGAGGGATTGAGCATTTATTCATGCTGTTGAGGCTCACACACATTTATTCTGTTTAAATTTGTAGAAGGAAAATCATTCTGCAAAATATGCAAGTATAAATTCTGTATTATTGACCACAACACTATCTTTAAGAAAATCTGGATTTAATAATCTGCAGCTATGTAGTGTTTCCTTATGTTCAATGTAGTATAAATTTGGTGTCTAGTTAAGTGTTTAGTTAACAAGTAAGGGCATGAGCATACAAAGAGAAACTGAAATTTCTGGTTTGTCTGCTTATTTACAAAGAAATAAAGCAACAGAGCTGGAATAATTTTTTTTTTTTTAATGCAAATCTTGTTAATCTGAACTAACATGTTTCAACATGTCTCTGAAAAAGATAAGAGTTCTTGTTAGCTATTACATGTCTGGTTAAAAAT
Source organism: Cisticola juncidis (assembly GCA_013400215.1). Lineage (NCBI taxonomy): Eukaryota > Metazoa > Chordata > Aves > Passeriformes > Cisticolidae > Cisticola > Cisticola juncidis. Next base: position 1,150,679 of record VXBR01010166.1, on the reverse strand, counting down.
AAAGTGGGAGAAATCACAGTATCTTTTCTGAAATGGCCAAAAAAGGGAAAAAGTTAAAAACAAGCCTAGAAACCGGGCCAGTTGGTGCTTTATTTAGTGGTTCTTTTTCCATTAGCTCACCCTGCTTTTGTAAACTTTGGAAAGGAATGCTGTGTTATAACAGTAGCATTTGCTTTGCTTTTACAGTTCCATATGTGGATAATGAAAAACAACTGTAATTTGTGAGCTTGAAGTATAATTAACTGATGCCCTAAAAGGTAAACACTTTCTTCTAATTATGTCAGAAAACCCAGTCATGAGCCAAGCAAAGTGATTTGTATAGAGGAAATGTAACATATATCTGAATAAATATACAGAGGCTATCCCACTGTATTTTATTTTGTTTTAATTGTATTAATTGTTGATCCTTTGTTGTATTTCTGATAAAATTAAATATGGCATATAATGTAGCATTTAGCTGGAGCCAAAGGCTTTGCTCAAGAGGAGCAAAAGACAGGTCCAAGTTTTCAGTCTATCAGCTTCATATCAAAATTTGTGATTGCTCCAGGCTAGGCATGTGAACCTGGTTTTCTACATTCCCACGTTCACAAACTGACAACAGGAGAAACAGGAAAAGCATACAGAATTTCTAAATTTGGATGTTGTCAATGAAATTAAATAATTAGCTTTTGGTTGTCAATCAGTATGTTTTTGTACGGTGGACAAAGCTACTGATCTTTTCCTCTTGAACAGATTATGTCAAAGTATAGAGCCAAATGATTTGGTATGGAAATGCCCTGAGACTCTTCCTACCTTCTTTGCCCTTTGCAGGCTGGGTTTTCTAGCTGAACTAAATTTCATTAAGTAGACCAATTACTAATTTCAGTAAATTGTGCCTTAGTATTTAAGCTGAGCCCTGAAAAGAATAAAATAGAGATAGAAATTAAATAGAAGTATAAGTAGAAATAGAAATAGAAATAAAACCAGAAATATTCAAGTTGGAAAGGACCTACAGCAATTATTCAACCCAACTGCCTGACTTCTTCAGGGCTGACCAAAAGTTAAAGAATGTTATTAGGGGCATTGTCCAAATGCTTGTTGATCACTGGTGGGCTTGGGCCATCAGCCACCTCCCTAGGAAACCTGTTCCAGTGTTTGACCACCCTGTGGTGAGTCAACCCAATCATCTCAAAGGATCCCCAGTCTGAGTTTCTCTGAATATTCAGAATAGCACATCCCCATGGAAATGTACTTTGTTTGGGACACAGTTCACTGAGATAGAAGGGGCACAATATTCCACAGACAGGACACATCCTTTCAGTTAAAAAAAAAGAAAAGCTGTTCAGTTTTTTTCCATAGAAACAGTTTCAGTGGAAAATTTGGACAACTCATAGATAATAACTGCTTACAAAGTTTGCCAGGAAAAAGGGCAGAACAAAATTGTTTATTGACCATATAAGCACTTGTCTTTGTTGAAAGACAAGTTGAAGTCTATGTGGGTTGGAAATATCTGCTGTAGACTGAACAAAGGTAGAGTCCTAGGGTGGTGTTAGTTCAGTCACTGGAATTGCATAATGTCATTTGCATAATCACTCCTGTAGCAGTAACTACTCGTTACCTCTGCAGTTATGGTGGTAGTTTTGTTGAATGCATAAAAGAGGAATTAAAGAACCTGCTTCTCCTCCCTTCCCAGTTCCCTGTTGATAGGAGAAGGGCCCATTATCTGGGGCAGGCACACAGGGATGTGCACTTCAACAAAGGGTTATGATCTGTGTTCATTACATGCAAATTTGCCGCAGCATTAATCTGCTAGGCATTAACATAATATCAGTTGGTGCCTCAGAGTAATTCTCATCTGATCTAAAACATTCCTCATGTAAGCAAAACAGTTTGCCTACATAGAGAAATTATGAACTAACCATATCAAAATCAGCAAATGTGAACCAGAGTTGAATGTGACCTGATTATATGTGCAAAGCCCCACTGCCTTACAGGCAGTTTATTCAGTTAAATAATCAAATTAAACAAGATAGTCCTAAATACATCTTGCTTAACTTGATTACTTAAATAAGCAGCCATCTGGCATGAATGACACAGATTAAGTTCTTCCTTAATTTTTTCTTCTTTTCATTTTTCAACACCAGAATTGTTTTGCACCTTGTGCTTATTTCGTGTTACTTCGCTGCTGGAGTATCTTCACATAGAGATTGGGGGCAGAAGTTAATAGATATTATTACACGAGTACAAGCTGAACTCAGTGTCTCTACAACTTGATATTAATCAGCTGAAAGGAGTACATTAGCAACCCTATTTATACAATTATTTTAGCCACAGGAGAATCAATTTGTTGCTAGAGGAATACAGCTGAAATTTGTCAGTATTAGAAGGCAAGGAAATGCAAGTGAAAATCCTAGCAAGTTTAAGGAATCCAGTTCCCTGTTTGAAGTCAAAGACCTGATTTCATTTAAAGTATTTTTGTCTCATTGAACAAGAAACACTTTTTGCTAGTCTTTATTAAATAGAAAATGCTTTTGGGTTCACAAAGCATTACTTAAGGTCTGGTTCTGTATGTTAGAAGTGCTTTACACATAGGGAATTTCCTACTGACTTTGAAGGCTTAAAAGGCTGGAGAAAAGTTATGTATGTGGGAGAGTGCTGAAGAGCTGGGACTGCTGAGGGGCTCATTGGCATGTACCTGTACAAATCTTTGCTTGGAGCTTTGGATAGTTACAGCTACAAGAATTGTACTACAGTGAAATTAGAAAAAGCAAATGATGTTTCATGGGAGTGGAATGTTTTTTACAGTGACCTTACATAGTCTCTTGCTTGCCAATGTGTGCTGTGCTCCGCAGTGTCTCACCGAGAGAGGATCCTCAATTCTGACCTGTGTAATCCTTGGATAGTATAACCAGCAGTTATTCCTCTCTCTTGAGGATGCAGGCCTGTGGAGCTTGACACAGCTCCCAGCACATGCATCAGTTCTGACATTTGGGTCTCTAAACATTAACTTTTACCAAATGCTTTCAGATCCCACTCGCTTTTGTTACGTGACTCTGGAAAGCCCACGTGCATTGCTGTGTGTATTGCTGTGGCATTCTCCCCATGCCTGTCCTGGGCCTGTCAGCTGGAGAATGTCCCCATCTGCCACCTGTATTTTGCTGTGACTGACCTGACTATTGCCATTCCCCTCCCAGCTGCTCCCATTTTACAGTGGAGGGCAGTCCACCGGGAAACTGCAGAGCTGGCAATTCCAGCTGTACTTGCACTTACACCACAAGGGTGTGATGGAGATGAGGTGTTAAAATCCCTTTTTGTTTGTATCCACGTGCAGCATAGGGTGAACTTCTAAAAAGGGAGAAAAAAATTGTGAGGTGCTTAGGGTGGGCAACTGTGTGTGCTGGCAAGGTGGCTGTTGTGATTTCACCCCAGCTGGCAGCTCAGCACCACGCACCTGCTCAGCCACTTCACACACACCCTCTCCCCCTCCCACACACACACACACTCCTCACCTGTGGGATGGGAGAGGAGTGAGGAAGGAAAAGAAAATAGAACACGTGGGCCGAGATAAGAACAGTTTAATAACTGAAACAAAGTAAAATACAATGTAATGATAATGCTAATTCTATTAATAATAGAGAGGGAGAGAGGGTGATAAAATCCCAGAAACACAAGTGATGCACAACACAACTTTCCACCACCCACTGGCTGATGCCCAGCCTGTCCCTGAGCTGGAGTCAACCCCACTCTCAGCCAACACTCCCCAGTTAATAAACTGAGTGTGATGCTCCATCCTTTCTCTGCTCTCCCCAGGCTTCTTGTGTAGCTTCTCACTGGCACAGCATGTGACACTGAGAAGTCCTTGACTTAGGGTGAGCACTACTTAGGAACAACCAAAACATCACTGTGTTATCAACATTATTCTCACACTGAGTCTGAAACACGGGGTTGTACCAGCTATCAAGAAAATGAACTCTGTCCCAGACAAAACCATGACACTGACTCCATGAGAAGTTAAGATTCCTGGATTTAGTGTTTGCTTCCTCTTACCCCAAGACCTTTAAAAGTTATTTCTTTTCTCTATAGTGCCATTTCCCCTCTCACCTGTTGCCTTGTTGGGTTAGCCAGCAGGCTGCCCAGGGAGTTTTCATGGTGTTTCACTTGATGTTCATACAGTGACCTTCACCATAGGGGTACACAGCTGCCAGGGCATCAAAAAAGGCTGTCCACCAACTGAGCCACAGGTCCCTGTCTGCACAGCTGCTCCTAACCTGTGGGACACACAAGGAAAATCTTTTAATGTACAGCTCAATGGAAAAGGTTCACTTTAATACTGCTGATTGGTTCTGTCACACCAAGATCTTACCACATTCACCCCTGGCTCACCTCTCAGGGGGAACTGGGCAGATCAAGTTAACTCTGTGGTATCTTAAGTCCTGTCCAGCCAGAATCTTCACACAAGAAGGAAAATCCAGAGCAAGAATATCTGTAGAAAAGGACCTGAGTAGCATTGCTGTGGTATCAAACCAAGTAGTATTTCACAATTTCAGCTTCCATTTCTTAGGTCAAAATACACATAACAGCACAGAGTTATGTAGGAATGGATGACTAGAAGACTCTTGTTCCTTTGGGTTTATCGGTTTCATAATATTTCAAATATTTCATAATATTTCAAATATTTCCTAATATTTGAATATTTTTTTCCACCTACAACAAAGGTTCCAGTATGGAAGGTAAATAAAATGGCAGGTTTATCTCATTCCAATGTTATCCTGAATTTAGATTTTAATGTAAATGTAAGAATGAGATGTCCTTTCCATTATTTAGTTAGAATAACCTTTCCTCCTCCCCACCCTGCACATACACACACCCACTAGGGCTGTTAGTTGTAGTAATTAGCTCAATGTGCTAATGACAATTTCCAGGGAAAATGCTGACAGGACTAATTAATGGGTGAATTTCACTTTAGTAAATGTATGGGCAATTTTCTAAATGCGGATGGCATGGTCCACCCTAACAGGGGCCCAGTCTAGAGCTATTTAATACACCAAGTGTCTGGGGAAAGTGGCTAATTTGTAAAGTGCTTCATGATACTGTACTAGGTTTGCATGGCCAGGTTGTGGTAGTGGAGGCCCACAGGAGTGGTCTATGAGAAGCTGCCAGAAGCTTCTCCAGTGTCCATCAGAGACAATGTCAGCCAGCTCCAAGGGAGACCTCGCACCCATCAGAGGTGGCAGCAGTGCCTCTGGGATAACACAGTTAAGAAGAGAGAGAAAAAAGATGTTGGGCAGAAATAAACAGCAAGCAGAGAAGAGGAACAGTTCTGCAGACACCAAGGCCAGCGAAGAAGGAAAAGCAGAAGGTGCTCCAGGCACGGGAGAAAAGATTCCCGTGCAGCCTGTGGTGAAGATTGTTGTGGAGCAGAGATCCACTTGGAGCCCATGGAGGGCCCCACGCCAGAGAAGGCTGTGACCCGTGGGAAGTCGGTACTGGAGCAGGTTTGTTGGCAGGAACTGTGACCCCACAGGGGACCCATGCTGGAGCAGCCTGTTCCTGAAGGATGGCACCCTGTGGAAGGACCCATGTGGGAGCAGCTTGTGGGAAGGACTCACACCAGAGGAGCTCATGGAGAGCTGTCTGCCGTGGGAGGGATCCCACGCTGGAGCAGGGGGAGGACTGGAGCAGTGCTCCCCCTGAGAAGGAAGCAGCTGCAGAGACAACGTGAATTGACTGCAGTTCCCATTCCCCAGCTCCCTGAGCCACCTGTGGGAGGGAGGCAGAGAATATCAGGAGTCAGGTTAGGCCCAGGAAGAAGGGAGGGGTCAGGGAAAGGTGTTTGAAGATTTGTGTTTATTTCTTGTTATCCTACCCTGACTTGTTTGGTGATAAATTATTTTTCCCCCTGTAGCTGAGCCTTTTTTGCCCATGACAGTCACTAGTGAGCGATCTCTTCCTGCCCTTATCTCGACCCATAAATCTTTTGTTATATTTTCTCTCCCCTTCCCAGCTGAGAAGGGTGATGACAGAGCAGCTTTGGTGGACACCTGGTATCCAGCCAGGGTCAAGCCACCAGATACTGATTAGAAGAGAAATGATGCTTATACTTGCTTTCCAATGCATTATTCATTTCTCAATAGTATGGAAATGCAATGTCCTTTTTTATGTTCACCTTTTCCAGACCTGTCCATTGAATCATGAGGAAGGAATGAACATGCAGTGTCATTAGAGCACTCACATGTTTTTTCCTGCCAGCCTGCACCTCCCGGTCACAAGGTTTATTTTGTGTCATAAAAAGAAAATAACAATGGGACTCTCACTTTGGCTGTAACAGAAGCTAAGAGAGTGACGTACACTAAAACATTTGCTTGCAAGCATCAATCCTGCCCTTGCAATTCCAAGGAGACTTGGACCCTCCTCTTGGTGTTTGCTAGCTCTTTTGTTCTGAGCTCCACTGTAAACATGGTATTTATTGACTTAATTCTGTCATACAAGATTCCAAATCTCCACATGAGGACAGAAAAGTGATGTTCTTACCTGTCAGCTCCCAGCAGAACCCAGGATTTTGCGATTTAGTTTCCTTCTGGCAGGAGTAATCAGCAAATGAATAGATTGTGGATTATTTTTTCTTTTCTACCACACCCTTGTTATTAATGCACAGATGCTGTTCTGTGAACAAAGATGGTCACAAACAAAAGCACCTTCTCTTGCTAAATGCTCAAGACAGCTGCCAGTGTCCCAGGAAGCAGCTGTATGTGAAGAATCACTTCCAGTGAGAGACCTGAGGACAGAGAACTGTGCTTGTCATCTGTGACAGTGATCCTGAAAGGAAAGGGAGGGACATGGGAACGAGTCTTGGGAGGGAGAGGCCCCGACAGTGGTCAGGGTGGATGTTTACAGAGGATGTACTGACAGAGTGGGTGGTGTTTCTTCCTTGGTGTACCCATTTGGCTTTGAAATAGTTGTGTTTGTGTGCATTCATATACATGTTTGTACTTACATATCCATTCCTGTTTGTGGAAATGTGTATTTCTATTTTCTCAAATTAAAAATTGCATAGCCTTCTTATTTTTTTGATAGAGTTTAATTTTTTTCTTATGCTATTTGTATTTTATCAATTTTACAACTCATCTGTGCCTTTATGTTTCTCATATCTTGTGGCAATTGCCAAATTTAAGTAGTTTTCTGTGCCTTTCAAAACCTGTTCTTTGAGAAGCAGCAAACAGCCATTCTATTTTGTTTTGTCAATGCTATTAATAATTTTTATTCATAATTTATTAATAATTTATCAATATCAGTCTTCTTTTTTTTTTTTTTTGTAAATGTCAGTGTCCTCATATTTTTGGTCACTTACCATAAAAGTAATTCCATAGCTTTAATATCCTTATCTTGTCATTTGTCAGCTCTAGCACATGCTTTTAGGGTAGTGAGACAGAACTGATAGAATGTCCTGGGTCTGAGTACATCCATACCACAGCATGATGGTGTTTTCTGTTTCGCTGTCTCTTTGCTTCCTGATAACTCCTGATATCATGTTTACCTTCTTGACCACCACTGAGTAATGGGCTGTTATTTCAGAGAGCTGTTCAAAGATCTTTTCCCTGGTGATAATACCTAATTTAGAGCCCATCACTGAGCATCCATAGTTAGGATTGTTTTCCCTCATGCACATTACTTGGTGTTTTTCAGTGTTGGATTTCATCTTCTGTTTTGTCCTCAAAGTCACTTTATAGCATAAAATCCATCTGCAGCTCTTCATACCCAGTTGTCATTGTTCCTCCCAGGCAATTTTGCAGCATCAGCAGACTTTGTCACCTCACTATTCACCTCTTGTCCACATCACTTATGAAAATCTTGGCCAGCACATCTCCCCAGTGGTTATCTCCTTCACTGTGAAAAACCCTCTCATCTTTTTCACCTTTTGTTTCACATCTTCTAACTACTTTAGATTAGTCATTAATCCTCATAGGAGGATCTTTTGTGACAGCCTCACTTCTGTAAGATTCTTCATGAGGGACTAGAGTGGGATCTTTTTGGAGAAAAGAAGAAAAAAAAAAAAGCAATAGCACAGAGTTCCTTGTACTCAGAGGGAAAAGTACATATAAAGGTGGGTGAAGCAAAGCTCCTACTGGCCTTATTGTACCTGAGGTAAGATAAAAGCAAGGAGGGAATGAAAAATCTAAGGCAAATCTTTGGTTGTAAAGATGCTCCATGGAGACAGGATGTTCTCCCAGGCAGACAGAGAATCTCAGTCCTATCAGAGTTGCAGATTTTGGCTGAAGAAAGCCCTAAGATCCACATTTTAAATCCTACTTTCCAGCAGTCAGTGCGAAGTCCACAGGCTCCATCCACAGCAGTTGCAGCTCTGGTTGTTTCATATGTCAAGTTCTCCCATAAGCGTCCTGACCAGAGACAGCGCTGGCCTAGCCTGTGATGGCCCCCACGAGCAACCCAAATCACATCTTTGAGCAGCACCTGCACAATGATTCATTCCATGCCCCTCATTTTAGATAGAAAATTATCTTTCTCACAGTCAAATCTGATATGAATTGTCATTTATTATCACAAATTATTGCAATTAGAGATGGCTTGCTATTAATGGGCTCTAAGAAAGTGAATTGATGTTTAATTCAAGCTGCCATGATTTAGCCACGATTTGCTTGTGTCCTTCAGGCCAGGGGCAAAGGTCCTGTGCAAAATGCTCTGTCTGGAGAGTGTGGTGAGCTCCCCAGGTGGGACTGGGGCTCCGGGGTGCAGCTCTTCACCCTGGTACACCTGGTAGTGGAGAAGAGGATTTATTTCTTTACTGAAAGGGCACAGCAGTGTGAGCAGATAGGCCCACTGAGGAAAGAGCATCAGCTCTTCTCCGATTCTCTGTGGACAGCAAGGGCACAGCTGCCTCACCATGGTCTGCACCAGAGGCTGCAGGGGAATCTCAGTGCCAGCACCTGGAGCACCTCCTCTCCCTCTTTCTTCACTGACCTTGGTGTCAGCAGAGCTGTTTCTTTCACATATTTTCACTCCTCTCCTCTCTGGTTGCAATTGCTTCTGCAAAATAGTGTTTTCATTCTTAAATGTGCTATCACAGAGGCATCACTGCCGTGTCTGATGGGCTCAGCCCTGGTCAGCAGCAAGTCCATCTTGGAGCTGGCAAGATTTATTTGTTAAGCCTTATTTATTATATTAATTTATTTATTAAGCCTTATTATTTATAGGGCTTGATTTTTGAGATAAAATTCAGGGACCACAATATCACAAACAATTTATATTCCATGTTTATCTCTTCAGTCCCCGTCACGATGTGTGACAATGTACATCTCCTGCTTCCTTTGTTTTAATCACACCAACCTTAAAAGGAACACAGACTCCTTTAAGAAGCCTTACATCATTAGCCATTCAGCAGATTGCACTTGCTGAGCTTAAAGGGGTGTGGGGGTGTTGAAGAATGTTGTGATTATTGTTGTGAAGTCTTTTGTGGACCCACACATCCCACTTTGGTCCTGACTTGGAGTGCTCAATGGTGTTACTCTATGAAGCAGTCTCGGCAGCTGCTGTAAATTGCAGTTCCCTTGCTCCAGCCCATGCTGTGTCACACCACCCATTGAATTGAGTGGGGAACTTAGGTCTGTGCTGGGAATCGTGACTAAAAAGCTGATCCTGTTTAAAAATAAATGCTTTGCAGAAGTTTTTTATTTTTTTTAGAGGTGAGGCCGAAAGCACCAACTCAATTCACATTGTGGCTGCAAAATGGTTGCTCCAGATCCAAGATGTAACAGGGTACCAGGTGAGCAGAGGAATGTGCTGCAGGAATGAGGGGGCAGAGATGTGTTGCTGCTTGCCACAAAGCTGCAGCCTCATGTGGAGACAGCTCTCATCAGCCACTGCTCTGGTCTCCTTTCCCTGCCCTTTCATGCCCACCCACCATGCTACCACCTGTGCTGTACTGGCACAAGCAGCTTCATGACTGCCGAGCCAAACAGCTGAAAAATGACTTTGCAAAAAGGTGGGCTCTTTGTCATCCAAGTAAGTACAGTGATCCTGACCCTGTGCTGCACAAATGACTGTGCTGGCACAACTGGTGGGCAGACCAGAAGCAGAAGCAAATGCTGAAGATGGATTTGGGAGGAAATATGGATTGACTGTCTTATTAGTGGCAATTAGAAATGTACACGATGCAAATATATTTGAAATGTGTACAGCCCAGGAGTCATATTCTGTGCTTCTTCGTCCTACCATGTCTCACATGTGACATGTGACACCAGAATCTCTCACACAGCGCTGATATCAGGAATATTTGGACTTGTGATACCCCCAGGGCATCCATGTGCCCCCATCCCCGCTCTGGAGCCCAAACACACAGGCAGAGAGCATCAGTGGCTGCTCCTGATGCCTGAGAGTCTTTTGTGCACCTGTTCTTGTGTCCCACAGCTGCTGTGTGATAAAGTGCTGAAATCAAAGACCACAGGGGCACACTGCTGTGGTCATGCTCGTGCCTTTCCCTCTGCTCTCCAGCATTTCCAGGACACGAGACATAAGGCTCTTTAGCAGGTTTCCGTATCAGCTTTCTTTGTGTGCCATTCCCCTCCTCACTGTGGGCAGAATAAGTTGGTGCTCCAGCCCTCCCCTGAGCTCAGGCACACACACAGATAAGCTGTGGAAGATCACAGCCTGTGGGTGTCCCTGAGCCCTCTGTCTTGGCAAGGTGTCTGTACCTGTGTGCCAGCAGAGAGTGTAGGGGTAGGGACAGCAGGTCCCTCCTGCAGCCCTGACACAGGCATGGCAGGAGCTGACCATCTCCCCACATCAGAAATCTGCTTCTCTAGACAACTTCTGTGCCAGTTCCTTTCCTTAACTTGCCGAAGCAAGTCATATAATCCCCATGTCACCCAACACTGCTCCAAAACTCTCTTGGACCAAGTAATTTTTCAGTTTATAGTGGTTTATTCCAAGCTGGCTATAAATCACACAGATTCTTTTGTCCCCCAGATTTCTCTCAGGCCAAGAACACCCAGGTGGATCCTTCTGAGAGCATTCCCAGCTCTGAGGGCAGCAGAGCCCAGTGCCATCTGAAGTGGGTGGAGTGCTGTGGCATCCCAGGCACAGCTTGGCCATCAAAGGCACAGAAGCTCCTGATGGTAACAGGGCACCACAGAGAGGCTTGGGCAGCCCAGCACTGCCTGCACACACAGGGTGTGAAGGAAAAGGCACTGTCATCCACTGGGCATGAAATACACTCCATGGCAAAGCCTCTCCAAGGTCACCAGCTCACAGGGGCAGCAAATGTGGGCTGCAGCCTTCTCAGGAGGCTTTTCTGGAGGGAGCAGGAAGCCTTATTGGGATTAAAAAGCTCCATCGGTGCAGGGACAGCAATTACTGCCAGGAGATCCATTCATCTGGGGGGCAACTCTGTTCAGTAGTTGTAATCTTTTGTTGGTTTTATGGAAGGGAATACACTTTTGTCCATCTTCAGAACAGAGTGGTGGTTAATGTCTCCTGGAAGAAGAGCTGCTTAAAGACAATTAAGGAGACTACAGCTTTTCCTTTAGCACAGCCCGGCACACCTTGTACTATGGATCATTTTCCTGCAAAAGAGGCTGAGAGTCTGCATCCAGCCTGGACAAAGATGTAATAAGCAGCTGTTAGCACCATGTCTGCAGGTTGCTGAGCACTGCAGTGAGCTGGTTGTCAGCTCTGCACCAGGTTCCTGCTGCCTGAGCTCTTTGAATGGAAAAGTCCTTGAAAATCCATCTGTTTCTTAAAGTGGAGAGCTCTGGTTAAACTCACCTGACTACAGCTATGCAATAGGATCAGTTTGATGCTCTTTGCTTTGCTAGTACCCTCCTGTATTGTCTCTCATTTTCAGTAAGGTGCACATTGATGACTTTGGATTTTACTTCACTGGTGCTTAAATTACCATGCCAGCCCATGCCTTGGAGTGGCTTGTGCCAGGCTGCCTGCAGACTTTGACCACCATCTCATTCCCTTGATCTTGGCATGCTTGCATCAGCTATAAGCAGGGGGAAAGAAAAAAGACTTGTGGTAGTGGGAGGAGGAGATTTCTTTGTCACTACCCAGGTTGTGCTTCTGGGGTGTAGAGGGAAAGCTTAAATGCAAACTTAGAATAAGTCCAGAACAATATAAACAAGTGATCACATGGTTTGCTGGGTTATTCAGGCTGGATCTGTTGCAAAACGTCAGTTTGATGGACAGGAAATCTGGTGATAATTTTCTGTAGTATATGTCATGGCAGAGGGACTTGCCAGGTGAACTGGGGCTTTCTGGATTTTGCACAAGCAAAGGCGAGGGCAGGAGGGAAAAGCCACCCATGATGTTCTGCTAAAGCATGAAGAAAGGAGGAAAAGCTCTGTTCTGTCTTTGTATCCTCACCAGTGCTCCTGCAGCTTTTTCAGTCATCTGTCTGCGTCCCTTTCCTAAACACACGTACACAGATAAAAGCGGTTTTGGCAAGAGGCAGGATGAATGATCGGAGAAGAACATTTGTTTCCCTACTTGGGTCTGTCGCTGCAGAAAAAAAAAAAAAAAAGGTGTTAATTTTTATTACTATTGCATGAAGCAAATGCTGAGCATCCTCCATGCGGAGAGAGCAGCCCCAGGCGCCTGGCAGCGCAGCCGAGGTGCGAGACGTGGGGCTGCTCGCCTGGCGGGCATCTGACGCTTCCTGGCTGCCGGCGCTGCTCGGCACCGACGGCGGCGCAGCGTCCGCGGCTGCCAGGGCTGAGCTGACCTCCAGTGCCTCCTTCAGGGGCAAGGGTCACTGCGGGGCTCCGGGGGGTTCATCTCTTGGTAGTGCAACAAGGAGAGCTGGTGTTTAAGCATGTAACTGGCTCCTGCGGTGTCTCCCCTCCTGTCTCCACCGCAATCCTGTGCTTGCAGAAGACCACACAGAAAAAAAAATTATATATATATATATATATAATATTCCTCCTTTCTCAGAAGCTTCCCAGGGTGTGTTTTATTTACAGAGCTGCAATTCTGGAAAAATTAGCAAATGTGCGACTCCTGTGGTGTTTCCATCGCAGCCCTTTCTGCATTCCAGTGAGTGCCCAGGTGAGCTCCTTGCTGGCCCAGCTCTCCAGCCTGCAGATCCTTCTCACAAACCCGCAGGGTTGAAGGGCAGAACCTCAAATCGCTTGGGCAGACTGCCTGTCTATCACAGGCTATTACATTTGATTTGCTCACCTGTCTCTGGAGCCCAGTTACCTGTGCGGGAATACAGGCACCCAGCCTTAAGCTGGCAAGTGCCTTTGGCACTGAGAGTTCATGGTTAAGCACCCTGGCTGGTGGAGGCTTGCACTCCACTTCCAGGCTGAATTTGGGCGGCTGCAGCTTCATTCCTCAGTTTTTGCTATGACTTTCTCTTCTCCATCTGTTCCTTCATAACCCCCTTTTTTATTCCCTGAACAAAAATTCATAAAAATTGTGGTAAGGTCAGCTCTCACTATTCTTTATAAGTGCTTCGGGTATTTTACAGTAGTGTTTTCTCCAGGTCTTGAAATGTTTAGTTTTGGGGTTTTTTTTTTACTGTAACTTCTTAAATATTGAACAGCTTCCAGAATTGCAGAGGTGAGAAGTGGATACAGTGATCAATGTGCACAGTTAAAATACCCTTTCAGCTCCTTTGGGTATGCAGAGACCATTTAGGCACACAAGGGACGTGTTCTCTTGCTTTTCCCCTGAATTCCTCATCCCTGCTTGGACACAGTCTTGCTGTCCCGCCCCCTTCCCTACTGCTCTGCATCTAGTTCCAGGCTTCAAAAGCCTTTTTTTTTGTAGGGCTTGGCAGACAGAGAGGTCCAGCTGCTCCTGAGCCACTTGGAAAAGTGCTNAGAAGAACATTTGTTTCCCTACTTGGGTCTGTCGCTGCAGAAAAAAAAAAAAAAAAGGTGTTAATTTTTATTACTATTGCATGAAGCAAATGCTGAGCATCCTCCATGCGGAGAGAGCAGCCCCAGGCGCCTGGCAGCGCAGCCGAGGTGCGAGACGTGGGGCTGCTCGCCTGGCGGGCATCTGACGCTTCCTGGCTGCCGGCGCTGCTCGGCACCGACGGCGGCGCAGCGTCCGCGGCTGCCAGGGTTGAGCTGACCTCCAGTGCCTCCTTCAGGGGCAAGGGTCACTGCGGGGCTCCGGGGGGTTCATCTCTTGGTAGTGCAACAAGGAGAGCTGGTGTTTAAGCATGTAACTGGCTCCTGCGGTGTCTCCCCTCCTGTCTCCACCGCAATCCTGTGCTTGCAGAAGACCACACAGAAAAAAAAATTATATATATATATATATATAATATTCCTCCTTTCTCAGAAGCTTCCCAGGGTGTGTTTTATTTACAGAGCTGCAATTCTGGAAAAATTAGCAAATGTGCGACTCCTGTGGTGTTTCCATCGCAGCCCTTTCTGCATTCCAGTGAGTGCCCAGGTGAGCTCCTTGCTGGCCCAGCTCTCCAGCCTGCAGATCCTTCTCACAAACCCGCAGGGTTGAAGGGCAGAACCTCAAATCGCTTGGGCAGACTGCCTGTCTATCACAGGCTATTACATTTGATTTGCTCACCTGTCTCTGGAGCCCAGTTACCTGTGCGGGAATACAGGCACCCAGCCTTAAGCTGGCAAGTGCCTTTGGCACTGAGAGTTCATGGTTAAGCACCCTGGCTGGTGGAGGCTTGCACTCCACTTCCAGGCTGAATTTGGGCGGCTGCAGCTTCATTCCTCAGTTTTTGCTATGACTTTCTCTTCTCCATCTGTTCCTTCATAACCCCCTTTTTTATTCCCTGAACAAAAATTCATAAAAATTGTGGTAAGGTCAGCTCTCACTATTCTTTATAAGTGCTTTGGGTATTTTACAGTAGTGTTTTCTCCAGGTCTTGAAATGTTTAGTTCTGGGGTTTTTTTTTACTGTAACTTCTTAAATATTGAACAGCTTCCAGAATTGCAGAGGTGAGAAGTGGATACAGTGATCAATGTGCACAGTTAAAATACCCTTTCAGCTCCTTTGGGTATGCAGAGACCATTTAGGCACACAAGGGACGTGTTCTCTTGCTTTTCCCCTGAATTCCTCATCCCTGCTTGGACACAGTCTTGCTGTCCCGCCCCCTTCCCTACTGCTCTGCATCTAGTTCCAGGCTTCAAAAGCCTTTTTTTTTGTAGGGCTTGGCAGACAGAGAGGTCCAGCTGCTCCTGAGCCACTTGGAAAAGTGCTGCTCTCCTGGTCACCAGAGGGACTGCGGGTCCCTGCTGTCTCCTGTGGAAGCCACCCCATCCTGCCCCCGGCCGCAATGTCCTGGTGCTGCTGACAGCTGCTGCATGAGGGACCAGCAGCCAGGTCACCACCCCGTTCAGGTGCCGAATTTTAATTCCTTTTAGCACCTTTCTGAGGGGGAGCAATGCGAGTATCTGTCCAGGTAATGAAAAATGCAGGACAAAGCACAAGGGCCAAAGGCTGTAACAAGACAGAAACCAAAATGAAGGTCCCAGGGGCTTAGGCATCCATCCGAGTGACTGAGCTTGCTGAGCCCCTGCTGTGTGATGGCTGCCGGGCTCCAGCTGCTCCTGGGAGAGCTTTAGGAAGGTTTTGAGCACTTTTTTTCAGCACTCACTTAGGCAGTTACTGTAAAAAAAAAGCATTAGAAAATAGCCCATTGCAGGAGCTCCCAGGACCTTTGCTCTTGCATGCCCACACAACCTGAACATCACCAGCCTTCAGAAGCAGCTTTGAGCAGGGTGGATGGTTCAGCCTTCCCTAAATTGATGGATACATAGTCCATCACAGGGACATTGAGTCAAATTTGCAGATAGATACAGCTTCTGTTAATCCAGTGCAAAACTGGTCATATAAACCAAAGCTGGCTTTCAGCTGGTGTATCTTTATTCTGTAATAAATTCCTAAATGGGCTGTCAGATTTGATACTCATAAATGTCTAATTAAGGGAAAAGAAAATCTCTGCTTCATAAAATCCCTAGTACTAATAAAATGTCATAAATAACAATGAATGTTGTGATAATATCTTTATAGACTAATTACCTGTCATGATCATTAGCACAGAACTGATAAGCACCCAAACTGAAATATCTCAGTGTCATGGTGGTGTTGCCAGATGCAGGACAGGGAATGGCCAGGAGGAAAAGGGAAAGGAGGGGTCTACTTGTCAGCAGCTGGTTTGGGTGCCTTCCTCACTAGTTCCTGGGCTGGAGATGACATTGTGGCCCTGGGAGCAGGGAACCCTGTCCTCAGGCTCGTGGGAGTTCTCTGGCTCAGCTTGTCCCCACGTGTGGTCTGCCCTGTGGAGCACTACCCTTGCAGCAGGGAGCTGAGAACGAGGACTGTGCCTTGCACCACAGCAATCTGGGGAGGCCCAGCTCAACCCCTTGGTGTGTTTGAGGCAAGAAGGAGGCTCCTGGCCCAACTTGCTTGTCCCCAAGCAGGGATGAAGGCAGAGCTTTGTTCCCCAGGCATCACACCAGGGAAGCAATCCCTGCAACCCACACTGTCCCCACAACCCAGCTGTACAGGGGCTTCAAAGTTGGAGATAGTTCCCTGGAAATTATGTGCAAATATGCAAATTATTTCATTATGTTGCTGACATGAAGTGGCACATGCAGAGCAGATAAAAGCTTGGCAGCTACAGAAATGGGGAAAGTGAAAAGGAATCCAAAGAGGGATGCTAAGCTTCCCCATCCTGTTTTTGCCTTCTGTGTGAATGAGTGAGGTGAGGAAAAAGACCCAAGGCTGGCCAGGGAAAGTGTGACATCTCCTCCTAGCACTCCGTGGCTACCTCCACTGTGCTTGGTTAATGCAGCTGAACATGGATACTGCGGCTGGAATGTGTTCATGCACCAAGTGGCATCTGTGCTCTTTGCAGTACGTGTGGATCCTTCCTCGCCTTGTCCAGGAACTCCTGAGTGGTGGAGAAGGAGGCACTGTGAGCTTCTGCTTTCTTTATCCTCTGAAGCAGAAAGTCAAGACTTGCAGTAAGAAAACACATTCTTTTTGCAGAATTCTTTGTCCAGCGTGCTGGTGCCGGAGGTTTGAAGGGATGGGGTGGAACACGTGAAACACCTGGAGTTACAACATCGAGGAAGTTTTGAAAGAACACACATAAATTGCCCCAGGATGTGCATTTTTTCCACCCACCACCCACAGCTGGTGTCACACTGGCTGTTGGTCACATGGCTGCCTTGAGCCCAGCCCGGGGCTGCCAGCACTGACCTGGCATCACTGTCAGTCCAAGCTCCACAGCGTATCTGGGAATCAGCCTGCTCCAGCATCCTAACCCCGGCTGTTCCTGTTGGCCATGTCCAGCCTCGTGCTTGGAGCCTCAGCAATTAGATCATTTAATAACCATCTCAGTTCAGGCTGTTTTGTGTAAGGCATTTTACCTGGCTTTATTTCTCGCATTGCTTTGTATCCCTTCAAACTCCACACCCGCAAATCGATGCGGTGCCGCTATTTTTGCCTCTAAAATGTTTACTCCTGGCTCTCTTTAGGACCTAAAAGGCTGAAAACTGCATCATAATTGTCTAATTAGTCCTAATGCTGCGTAGTGTTGACTGTTTAGTTACCGTATATTGTGTACAGAACTAATTGTGGTGAAAGTAAATGAATGTGAAGGAAACAAACAAGCTACTAGAAAATAATTACTTGGAGTGTTTCTTTTTAGTACCTGTACAGCAGATTTCATTATAGTCAACAGCTTCTAAAGCTGCTTGAAATAGCGGTATTTGTCATTTTCATAGAAACTTGATAATGACATTAATTTATCTTAATGGTCTGTTCTATTGTTATAAATAGTAAAATTAGCTTAAATTGTCTTGCTTTTGCTGGTTTTGGATGGCTCCAAAGGGCCCCACAACAGCAGATGAGTAGATAATTTGGTGTGCTTGACAGATTTCCAATAATTTGTTATGTGGAACATGAGGTAATGCTAGTACCATTAATGTTCATTTTCCTCTAAATTCATTACTGCCCTTTTCCCTTTTATCTTTTTTAATGTCTGGGCCATTTTTCTATATTTCAAGTGGAGCTACAAAGCCTATTCATATTCAGCTATAGTAGCTATTAACATTCTGCACATAGAGAACATCATGTAGGAAAACAACTCTTTATGAAATGATGAGGCTGGTGGCTATTTATGCTGAAAAGTAGGCAAAATGGGTTGTTTGCTGGTATTAGGGATTGGCTGTAATTAAGTCAAATGTAATTTTAAAGAAATTTAAATGTTTTCATTTTTATAGCCAAGGTAAAACACGATTCAGGGAAATTCTAAGATGGTGTAAATGCATTAATAAAAACTATTTTCCCTGTTTTCTACTTCTCCTGATTAAACTTCACCGAGGATTTTATGCATGGCTAGTTATTTGCACAATATTTTCTACCCAATTTAAACCTAATTAGTCTTGGGAAAGTATTAAAATTAACAGTACTTTTATGTGGGTTTGCTGATATGGTAATGATCTGAACAAACAGGAGAGCTTTCCATCGGGGAAGAATAATTGTGCCTCCTGCTCCTTTTCTTTCTTTTTTACCTTTACCTCTAAACAACATCAGTGTCCTCTTCCCCTCCAGGTGCAGAGCCATGGAAGGAGAGGAAGGGGTGAGGTTTTACTGTCCGCATCTCACAGGCTCGTCTGTAGTGGATACAAAAATCCAAACAGAAGGAGAGAGAGATGAGGCTGGCTGCCTTGGGCTGCCTTGGGGTGACCATGGAGGGATGCCCAGCACCGTGGCCACGGCCCCATCATGTGGCAGGGAGCAGGGGCAGGCCAGGAGGGGAGGAAGAGCTCTGGGGAGAGGATGATGCCCTGGTGCTGCCTCCCTGCTGAGCAGTGGTGATGACCCCCTGTCCAGCTGGGTGGGAGGAGGATGATCCTTTCTGCTGGAAAGTGCTCAGTGAGCTATTAGGGATTTTGGCAGCCTTCCACAAAAGTGTATTTTCATGAAATTTCAAACACAAAGTGCTCCCGAGTGATGGAAGTGGTTTTTGAAAACCTCGGTTGTCTTTCAGGAAAAGCTTGATTGATAACATTCTTAATTTCTGTATAATTTTTAATAGCATCATAATTTTATTTCATAGGATCACAGAAGGTTTGAGATCAGAAAGGATTTCTGGAGGTCACTTAGTCCAGCACCTCAAGCCAGTTCTCCAGGGCCATGTCCAGCCAGCTTCTGAATATCTTTAAGGTGGGAGTTGACATTTTCTCAGTTCAGGTACAGCAGGCAACATATGGCTCTGAGACTCCTTAAATTACCACAACAGTCAAACCGATGCATTATTTTTGTGTTTTAAATCAGCCACTGCTTATGCCTGATGTAAATGTCTGCCCTCTAAGGCTACATCCCAGCCCTGCTGCTTGGTTGTGACAGTGTGATGACCCTCATCAGGGTCTAGGGCTCAGCTAACCCCTTATCAGTCAGAGAGCATGCTTCCCTGGCTGCTCTCAAAGCAGCCCTTCTCAGGGGCTTCACTTGGAAATCTCCTGCTGTGTTAGGATTCCTCTCACTGAGCTTTAGACACTGTTGTGCAAAAGCTGCTCTGCTCCTCCTCGCTCCCTTTCACAAAAGAGAGGAGAAGAAAAGCAATGCCTACAGTGTGAGTCATCTGGTTTGTTTTAGACAGCTACACTAGGATGAGATGAACAGCACGTAAAAGTGTCAGTGTCTCTCCATTCAGGAGAAAGGGAGCCCAAGCTCCCTGGTATAAGCATTGAGTATCAACATGACAATACCCGTGCCTGGGCAAGGCATCTCTGTCCCTGTGCCTCACTCCCAGACCGTGGCTGGGAGAGAGTTCATCTGCTGCAATTCTCCTCCATCATGAAGGCCCTGGGTAGCCCAAAGACTGCACAGCTGGGTTTCACTTCTAGGTGTGGGAGTGCAGCAGAATTACACAATGGCAAGTGTTTCCAGACTTCCAAGGCTTATGTATCTTTCTTCGTTCGGGCTGAAGCTTACCTGCAGTCTCCCTACAGGTGTATTTTGCTCTTCCTGGTTTGTATATAGGAGTTTTAATTTATATATATATTTTTTAAGATGTGCTTATCTTATTTTTAAATCTTGCAGATGCTGCTGTGCATGCTGAATTTTAAGAAAATGCTTTTTTTTTTTTTTGTCTATCACTGCTTCTGTAGTGAGAAATGTATTGACTTGGCTGAGCATTTATCAATAAAATATCTGCTTCTCAAATCTTCCAAAGACTCACCGAGTGGCAGTCAGACACACCTGGCTGAAGCTGGAATTGGCACATTTTGTCTGTTGTTTGCAAGTGCCTGTCACAACATGCCAGGTTTGCTCCTTGCTCCCTGCTCAGCTTTTATCTCTTCCACCATGAAAAAACAACGCTAAACAAAGGGGAAATTTGCATCACAAAGATGCATCTCTGTGCTCAGCCTTCCACCCCCAGACAAAGTAGTTGGGTTTCCCATTTCAGCATCAGAACCCAGAGGAATGGTAAACAAACACTCTTAAGCCCAGGTGAGCATCCCCTGCGCACGGGAGGCAGGGGGGGAGCAGCATCTGGAGGGTAGGGCTGACAAGGCATTTACCCTAAACCAAGGAAGATCTGCCCGCTCATTTGGAAAATAACAACGTAAGGATGAGCCTGAGCCTCGCCTCTCACTCTGGCTGCCTGCCTGGAGGCCCTGAGAGGGAGCTGTGGCTGGTGCCCAGGAACTCCCTGCCAGCCTGGGAGAGCCAATGGCCACCGTGAGGCCACCAGCATTGGGCAGTGTCATGACTGAGGCCAGTCAGAGTGGCTGTGAACCTCCTCTTCCAGGACTCCAGCACCTCTGTGTAAGGGTTGATTTGCTTTGCAGCTCTGCACAGAGGAGTTTGTTCAGGGAGCAAGTTTTTTGTGTAATCGTGTAATTGTGTCTCCAAGGCATTTGAGTGCCCCAGCTGTAACCACCAGCAAGAGGTGAGGAGCTGTGGCTTCTTGTGCTGGCAGAGCAGGAATTGAGGCACAGTCATTACAGAGACCTCCTGTTGGTAATCCAGGTGCAGCGTTGTTGTGTGGCACACGGGACTGTAACACACACACGAAGACATGGTGTAGTTGATCTGTTTGCTGACAGAATTAAATAATCATAGCAATAAAGGAAGGATTTTCTAAAAGCAAACACATCAGGCTTCATTAGATTGTGCAAGATTTCCTCTGCCTCATGGAGGATGGGATTGCAGCAGCAGCAGCAGCCAAAAGGTGTTTTTGTGATGCTTCTTGATTCACTCCACTCCTGATGAAAAAACTCTCCCTGTGCCTTCCTTGCCAACAAAAATAACGAGACACAGACATAAAATCAAATAGGTGTAGACAGAAGCATTGCTGCTGGATGCCTTCAAAGCCTGTGCTGGGGTTGAACCACCTGTCCTGGCTGCACTTGCAGCAGTAATTCTGGTCCAGGGTCATCAGGGTCACCCTGGGACCATTCCTGGGTCTTGGTACGTTGGAAAAGGTAGGCTCTACAAATAGTGAGGGAAAGGTGAATTAGGAGAGAAGGAAAAAAAAAGGAAAGCTGAGTGTGGGTGGCTTTTTAACCTAGCTTAGGCTGATTTACAGCTGTGTGAGGAAGCAAAGCTGTGCCTTGAGGAGCTGCAAGTCCGGAAGGAGAACAAACAAAGTTCAGTCTTGCTCACCAGGCCACCCAAAAGCTGTAAACCCTTAGGTAAAAATCCACAATTTGTAACCTATATCATATAGGTAGTTTTAGTTAGTTATATGGGTAATTATAATATATGGGTAACAAGTAACAATTTTCATATAGGCCATGAAAATATATTATCTATAAGCATGCTAGAAAACTACTTACAGTCTCATGTCCTGAGGTTTTGGTTGATTACACACCCTCATTCTTGCTGGGAAGCAAGACATTGCCAAAACCTGTTCTTGTGCAAGAACTGCTGTTACAAGTGATTCTGGGCCCAGGCCAGAGATTTTGGGCTGTTGCTGCAAATTGGTGCCTCTCACCCTTCCCGAGGGTACCTGAGGAGGCAGGTGAATTACAGGTCTTTGTACATGGCCACTGACAGAGGGAATATTTTCCTGTGATTTTGTGAGTCTCAGGAGACTCAGCTGATGAAAACAATTCTTCTGTGATTGATTGTCTTACTGGAATTCTGGCAGATACTTTTGGAGAGAGAAAAAAGAAAAGAGTGAATATTTTGTTCAAGGAACTCCATGGGAAAGACACTTTCTTCAGACTGCAGTTCAGGTTGCTTTGGACAGCTGAGACACTTGCCCTGAAGATACAGCTATTTTTGATGTCAGGGAAGGTAGTAAAATGTCCATAGGTGATGCCATCATCCAGGGAAAAGGCAGTAAAACTGGCACTACTGACAGATGAGCAGCTCCTGGCAGGATGTAGCATGTGGGAGGACAGTCCAAGGGAAGGACTGCTTGGGCAGGAGGTGGAAATTCTCAGGGCTCTTCTTGCCTTGCTAAAGGAACCAGCCCTGGTGTCAATCCCAGGGAGCTGCTCGTGGCATTCAGTGCCTTTTCTGCTGCAGTATCTCAGTGCAAATGTGTTCAATGGATGGGAAATAGATCTGGGTACAGTGAAATAGCATCTGCAAAGATAGGGTGACTCTGCAGTACATCTGCTCCGTGGGAAGCATGGCCTGAACCTGCTCTGAATCTCCAGTATCCCCAGAGCAGAGGAGCAGTGGGACAGGTTTCACTGTGAAGGGTGCAGAGCTAGGTCCTGCTCCATCCTCCACCCAGTTCACATGAAAAAGGCACTGAGGACACGGGGCCCGCTTGCTTTTCCACTCCCCTGGAGAATGATGCACTAAATGCTCCTCTACTCTGTGGGCAAGAATCTGTGAAAGGGAGATGATGCAGCAGAAGATGTATGAGCTGTTTGCCCTGCCTATGGGGCAGGTTAACTGAGATGTAGGAGAGGGGCTGGCTCCTCTCTCCCTGGTATGGGCTGCAAGCCACCAGCAGCACTCCAAATTTTGCCAGTTCTCAGAGACTGAGTTTAACTGAGCCAAGTTGGAGATGGAGAAACTGAAACTCAACAAGTCTCAGAATATTTGTTGTTCTGCCCTGCACGAACTCACACAAATCTGTTTTTCCAGGTTCATGGTAAAACCCCGTCATGGAGCTCAGCCCAGGCTGGAGCTCCTTTCTGCATCATTAATTCCTTGACTTGTTTTTCTTTTTCCAGAGTTCTCTGCAGGTCATTTTTTTCCCAGTGCAGCAAAGGATGGAAGAGCACATTGAAACAATTACTGATAAATAGTTGCATCTCAAAGCTACACAGATCCATTATGTCTGAAAGATGCAAACACAAAATGATTTTGCATCGTGAGAATTATTTTCCTATTTGAAAACAGAATCTCTCTCAAATAGCTTTAAAACCCTCATTGTAGTGGAGCATCCAGTTTGTTCCATTAACTACTCACAGAGTCAACTGAAGAACCACTGTTATTAATTTCAATGGAAAGCTAAAATGCAGTTCATTTTCTGTAATTGCAGGCCCATCACCTAAAGACCCAGGAAAAGCTTTTAATCCGAGGCATTTTTAGAAGGGTATGATTACATTGGATATCTTCATAAGGTGCATAATTACCAGGGTGACAATGACAAAGAAACACAAAGAGCCAAACTTCCCAGCCTGTTAGAGAGTGGGCCCTGACTGCCAATCTGGGGCCACCGGTGTGTGGGGTGCTGGGGTGGGCTCCAGAGGAGGAGGACCCCTCCAAGAACCAGCTGTGGTGGGTCCCATTCTTCCCCTGGGTAGGGAGCAGAAAATCCAGCACCAGCTGTCCTGGTGCCACCCTGAACCCCCAGGCCAAAGCAGCCTTTACACCCCACTGTGTGCTACATGTCACAGGATGATGCAGAGATACCCCGGGAGCCCGGAGGAGGCATTAGGGGGCTGGAAGAGGCCTTGGGAAAAACAGCACTCAAGACAGCTGTAGAGAAGCAGCCAAGGGAAGTTGTAGGGAAGCAGCAGTTGTAGGGAAGCAGCAGTTGTAGGGACTGCAGAGGGACAGTGGTCAGGAAATACGCAAAAGGGCCAGAAAAAAAGGTGGAAAGTTTGGGAAGAAATATCTGAAGGTTAATGCTATTTAGTTAAAGGACAAGAAAAACTCTGTGAGGTGCAAGATATTCAGCTAAATAAAATTTCACCCCAAGGTGAAAACCATATGTGGGTTGGTGTGGTTTCCACCCTTGGGTGAAAACAGGCAAAAACCTGCTGCATGTGGGCAGCTAACCCAGGATCCCTGACCAGCTCCCCAGGGTGGGACGGTGGCTCCTGGCCTGTCTCAGCTGTCACCCCGTGCCAGGCTGCCAGCCACGCTCACGCTGCAGCCAGAAGGCACTGCCTGGTTGGAATCTGAGGGCTTTGGTACCCTGACTTCTCAATCACAACAAACCACACAGCACCTCCATCCGGCACGTCTGCGGGAAGAGGCAACTCCAGCTGGAGGGAAGAAGAAACTTCAGTGGTGAATTATTGCTCGGCTGTTTTGCTCAAGGAGGCACAGCCACAATCATCTGCTGCGATTCAAGGCGGCTGCAGCCCCGAGGCTCCTGGCAGGGCTCACAGCCACGGGCACAGGTTCAGTGCAAGACCACTGACTCCAGGCAGGGTCCTTTGTACTCACAAACCTGACTCGCAGAGGAAATTCAGATCTGTAGGAACACAGAGATGCCAGAAAATCAACCCACTTAAATCAGGCCTTTGAAACGCATTAACATCCCTTCACTTTGGCTCTTGGCTTCAGTCCTCTCTGGCTTTAAGCACTGCTGGATGCTGAGCACTGGCTGCAGCAGTGGAGGGCCAAGAGAGCTGAAGATGTTTCTTTCTAGCGGTTTCACCAGTAAAGAGGAGCCACCTCTTGCTGCCTCCTACAACAAGGGACACTTTAACTGATTGCAAAAAGAGTTAAGTGTACTTAGCACCTTCGTAGATGAGGGCTAAGGTGGGTAATAGCCACGACAGAAGTAGCTGCTTGGGAAGCAATTTAATTAATAAAAATGTAAGAAACAAAAAGGTCAAGCCTTGCCTCTGCTGTGCTGCATTTAATCTGCACATGTACACAGGACTTCAGCCTTGCGGGTGTTGGTTTTTTTTTTTCAGCTGGCACATTTCCCCAAACACGATAACATTTTTTAACTTTAGTAGATGACATTTTGTAATATGTTTAAGGATCTGTAATATTTTATGCTTACAGCCTTTTGCTATTGTTGCTCCAATATGGCACTGATGCCGGTATTAAAGTTTAATATGATTAGAAAGCTCAATTGTATAACCAAGGGGTTATACTCTTTATCTATTCTAATCTGATTAAAAGGCTTCTCTCCTGTAGCTTTCCACAGTCACTTTATATCAAACCCTGGGAGCAAAGCAGCCGGCACTTTGGTTTGTCCCAGATCAAAAACTGTGTACTTAATTCCTTACCCTACAAAGCTGTGTCCAAACTGCAACCCCAAATTGTTTGGCTTTAGTGGAGCTGTTCACCAAGAAAGGGCAGTGGAACCAGACTTGCCCAGGTTTGCCCTAAGGTTGTTTAAGGCTCAATAGTTGCCTGTTCATGGGCGGCAAAAAGGAATTTTGGGAGCTGCTGCCTGGTGGTTTTACATCACCATGTACTACATTCTGAGGTTAAGAGTTGGCAGATGAACCCCCTACACAGCAAAGGTTATTCTGGGTGCTATAGATCCATAGCAGTAGCAAGGACAGCTCCAAGACCTGAGCTAGAGAGTGTTCCTGATGTGTTTGTATCAATCCCTGCATGTTAAAAGTGGGTGGTGGTTGTTCTGCAGACCACCTCCCTCTAAGCCCCCCAAAACTGAGTCACCACTGGGACCACCAGCTCCATGTAGGTGAAGCTTGTACTCCCCACCACGACAGGCTGCTGTGGGATGCAAAGTGGCCTCAAAGCTGTACCCTCTTCTCTCTGAACCTGAGCCATGGTCTCTACAGGGTCTCTACACCTGGTTGCTGCAGCAAAGCCAGGGTAGGAAAGGTCTGGGAGGGAAGTCGAGGCTGCTACTTGTGAAGGAGAGCAAAGAGGGACAGCCCCTCCTAGATACCCTTTAGAGTCACAGAACAGGCTCTGTCCTTCTATTCCATGTCCAATTCCTCCCCAGCCTAGTTGGAGGAATCCCATCACCTCTCAGGTGGTGGGAGCACCTGGCCCTCATCCCTCCTTGTGCAAACAAACTTGGCTTTCCCCACTGAAGAGCATGGTGTTTGTTTGGCTGTGCTTGCAACCCACAGACTCCCCCAGCCAGCTTTTACCAGCACAGCTCAACAACAAAAACAACCCCCAAACTCATTCCTTCTCCTCCTAACCAACTTCAGGCCCAGTGGATGCCACAGTTGATGCTGAGCAGGCTGCCTGTAACCAGACTCTTGAGCCAGTTTGATTCTGAGTTTCCTGTGTGACCCTACAGAAGGGATTTCATCACCACTGTATCAGCTGCAGTGCATCACAGATATGGGTGTTGCATCCATATGCTCTGATATTCAGGAAACTCATCCATGGTATGGCAAACAGGTGGACAACAAAAACATTTCATTAGGAGTAAGCTTTTTTATCCATATAATGTTGAGTTGTCCTAGAAGTATAAAGTCTAAAACCTTGTCATCCTCTGAGCAACAAGTAATTTAGGAGTTGTTCTTCACTGGCAAGACAGATTTATTTCAGGTGTGACAAGGTCTCTCCTTTCTCTGTGTGTCTACAAAGAACCACTTTTCAAGTAAGCTCACCTAGAAGTTGCCTGAGACAACTGGGATGAGGATGCTCACTGACCTTCCTTGGCATTACACCACCTTTTTTCTTGGCCCATGTGGCACGTACTGCCTTAACTCAGTGTTTGCCATTGCTGCTGTCCTGCCTGGCATACACATACTTTTAAGACACCAAGTATCTCCTATCTTAGTTTCTTAATAAATGTTTATGATCCATTAAAATTGCCTTAAAAGTAAATGGTCAAGGTTCTTTAAAAAACGGAACTTGCCTTGCTTCTGATGTTGTCTGGGTCACATTCTGAGAACCAGGCTTGGATTTTCATCATATCCACCCCAGATCTATTACAGAATTTGGAAACATATTCTTAATATGTTTAATACTTGATACTTTTAATTCTTCTGTGACATTAATGTTCCCCTCAGTTCTTCATTGCTCTAAAGAGAAAGCTTAGCGTGGCAAACAAGTTTTCTAGATTTCACTTTATTAGCATGCTGTGATGCAGAATAAACTCTTTTACTTTGAATTCTTAACCAGAGATCCCTAGGGTTGTTTGGAAAAGGTGTTCTACCCATGAAGCTCCAGCACACAGACAACCAAGTCCACCACCTTACACAAAGCTCTGTGCACCTCCCCTTGCAGCAATGAACTCATTCACGTGTAAACCAAAACTCTGATGGTCTCTCTCCTGCCTTACAAGAAAAACAAGACCTCATAGACAAGACTGGCAGATGTGGCAGGTTTCTTCTGCATTTCTGTTCACAGGTATGGCTCTCTTTTAAAGGAACTCAACAGATCATAACTACTGCAAGGAGCAGCAATACAGAGTCTGGGCAACTTTACTGCAAATCATGTAGAAATTGCTTTTAGACTCGTTCTAGCATTGCAGACATCTAAGGATAGAGCATCCTTGCCTGCAGGAGATGGGAACTGATAGCCAGGAGGCTCAAGTTTCTGCTGTAAAACTGATGTTTCCAGCAAGACTGTCTCCTTGCATCAAGTCTCTGCTGTGAAAACATCCTCCAGCTGATCAGTACCAGCTGGCATGGAGGGGGAAAGAGGAAACACCACTTGTGGCAAAGTACCAGAAAGGACAGATCTTACCTTCACTTTGGAAACACTTCTCAGTGCTGGGATTAACAGCTAAACAGCTGGTATGTCACCCTGGCTGGATGAGCATACCCTGAGACCCTTATGGTGCATTCCCTAACTGTAATTTATGGTAAATCACGGGAGAAAAAAAATAAACCAAATCTGCACCGAGCTCCCCATATCTTTTACAAAGAGTGAGACGATACTTTTGAGTTATTACAATGTGTAGAATGAACCTTTATTTTCATTCATCCTTCATTAATACCATACAATTAGATAGCAATATTTGGAAAAAAATATTCTTGAAATAATTTAAAACAGAAGGCACAGAAAACCAAACCCAACTATGCTGCTACAAGAGAAAGGGGTAAAATGGTTCAGGAAGTGAATTTATTCCAAAAAGTTTTATCGCTTAGATATTCTGATCAAAAGCTACAGCACACAGAAACAAAACTACACAGTTTAAGCTAATCTATGCTTTTGTTGCAGTTAACATATAAAAGGAAAAAATTCTAAAAATATTTTTTGCAGTATTTTGAATGAAAAGTGTAGTTTTTAAAATAAAAACCACTAAATCTAGTACATATGTCAAAAACTTCCTTAAAGCCTACACACTAAGATGTACTTCACAAAAAAGTCTTCATTAAGGGCAAAGCATACAATTAAACACCATCTGGGGATGGGAGAAAACTGGTTCTTAAATCAGTTAGAATATCAAATAAATTTGGTGTTTGCTTCAGAAACAAGGATTCTCACTACAGTAATATACTGGAGAGGACATTCTTTTGTATTTCAATGTTATGAAATTAAACCAATAGTAGACATTACAGAGAAGAACAAAACCATTCATATGAGATTTTAAACTTTTTTTTTTTTAAGAGTAACTTTATTTATTTTGAAAACAAAGCTACTGGAATAATGACATGCGATAATATGCCCCGATATTATACCAGCTAAGTTTGAAAATAAAGTTCATGCTTCACAATTGAAATATGCTGTGACTGTCAAATACATTCTCTGGTAATTATTAATACAATACAGCGGTCATTCATAAAATCAGTCCAGGTTGGGAGCCTGGTTTATAAATGAAGCTCTTTTCAAATATTGAGAACACTGACGACACACAGGGTTAGCTCCAGGTCAGCACATTTCCTCCTGTGCTCCACCCCTCTTTTCTTAAACAACTGGGTGCTTAGCCTGCAAATATCATGGAAAGGCAAAGTCTAGAAGTTACAGGTTGGTTTGTAAAAATACTAAATACAATCCAAGACAAACAGTATTACCGACAACTTAATAGCAGATGCTCTCTAAAGGAAAAATAATATCCTGAAATGCAAAAGAGATCTTTTCAGCATTTGATATCAAGGCATTTGCACATTTGTCAGGAGGTGACATTAACAGTGAACTTTGCAGCTTACTTTGCAGTTGGACTTGAAATCAAAGAGCTTTCCTTCTAGCCTGCTCACCTGTTAACCATAACATATGGTTTCTTAACAGCTTGCTTTTTTCTCTGGAAATAATTATCTCACTTAGAAAGCACAAGTCAAAGTATTGTTTCCACACTTGAATAAAGAGAGCTGACAACTACAATAGAAACAGTAAAAATGATCTTCATAAAAATGTTCATCAAAATTCTCTGACATAGCAAAACATTCACTTGTAAAGTCAAGTCTAATACTGCAAGCCATTCACTCAAAGGCGACCTTGGGCACATGAACCCTTGCCAGCATTGCAACGGGAATTACTTCCATATTTCTTGTCATTATAGGGTACAAACTCTGTAATGTAATAAAGTTCCCTAACAAAGAGTCCAATTATTGCACTTTATAAAAATTCTAGTAATATCAGGCTTTTGTCCTACTTTTCTATGAACACTGATGCTCTGCAAGAAAAATCTGGGGGACCAAGTAATTTCTGATGAGTGAGATGGAATACTTGAATCAGTCCGAAATATGGAATCAAAAATGGAAAGGTTTACGAAATGAAGCGATGCAACCTTTGGAAACAGGTTTTGGTTCATAGCAGCAGACAGAGGTGTCATTCTGGCACTGACACGTAGTCTTTGCCGGGAAGAGCGGGCACACAAATGTTACATTATGTATCACAATACAGCTTGAGGACTTTGCAGAGAAACCCAAAGAACTGCTAAGTTCTTCTGCTGACCCTACAAGCCTGATGGGAAAAGCTCAGTGACAGTCATATTGGAGTGGGGGTTTCTCTGTGACCTCAAATAGATTTGTGTCAGCAATAGACATAGCAAACAGAAATAGCTATTTCAGATGGCAAAACAGGTAGAGTAAGTCTGAGAGACCTGTAAAAAAAGAAAAATACAGCAGTTTTGGCCCTACTTTTAACCAGCTGTATCAATAGGGAAAAAAGAGGGGATTTTTGTGCCAGCTATCTAGAAAAAGATGCTGCTTGAACCGAAGTGATTCCCAACTCTATATGAGGCTTCCAGGCCAGCAAATCACGGTTAAAGTCACTTTGTTCCTCTGCTCCTTCAGCATGGGCACGAGTGCAGAATGACTCATTCCAACCGTGGACAGTCCGTTCACAGCAACAATCATATCACCGCACCTAGAAAACACAAGAAGATAAAGGAACACATTAGGAGTCCTGCTCTGCAGTAATTAGCACACACCAACAAACAGCACTTCACTGCTGTGGTGGTAGGCTTGCATCAGCCTGGGAAGTGTCGCTAAAATTCCCAAAACAGTTCAATTTGAAGTCTGCCCTGCTGCTGAAAGATCCCTCTGCTCATTGCAGGAGTGTTGGACTAGAAAACTTCTAAAGTCCCCTTCTAACTTCTAGCTATTCTAATCTGAAACTCATCTGGGAAATTCCCAAATCACTCTATTTCGATTCTGATACCAAGATAGTTCTGCATTAAGAGCTGACCTGCATAGAAACATGAGAAGAGACATTTGGAAAGACCTAATGGAATCAAGAGAAGATGAGATAGCATGTGCATGACAGAAGCATTTCTGTTTGTTTGTGTGGATTATAACACATTTACACCAAACATGCCTTTACTGTAGGAGGTGTGAGTAAAGATACTTATGGTTACCAACCAACCACATTCCAACTAAGAACCTTGTTTTCAGTGGCTTATGATTTTGTCAAATATAACCACTTGGCTTGAAATCTCCCTCAGCAGATGGTTAAATTGCAGCAGCTCTGCATTTTGAAATGGGTAACAGAAATTTGTGAGGGTACCATTTGCTGGCCCTGAGAAAAGTGACCTCAAAGGGTTAAGTTCTGGTTTTTAAAATCTCAAGAGAAACTTCAAAAAGGCACCTAATTTCTTTCTGTATTGACCATGTTCCTCCTCTAGACACCTCTGCTTTTGAGTGTGTGACATTCCCCACTGTAGTCACATGTGATTTGGAGATCAAACAGGACTTTTCTTGAAACTGATGCACTCAAGTATTGAAGGCACCAAAATGGGTGGCAAAAAGATGCTCTCCTGAGCTTTCCCTAGGGTAGAGCAGAGGAAGAGGAAGCAGCATTACCAACACCAGGCAAATGTGCACTCAAAAGCCCTTCTCTGCCATGGAACCCCATCACCCAAACCAAGGTGCTACGGTTCACTGAATGACATCTCACTCCCACAGCCTTTCTGAGGAAGTCATTTTGCTTTCTATAAAATCATACCAGACACATCATGCAAGCAGAAAACTGTCTAAACTATTGGACTGTGAAGTTATATACTCCCTTCCTCTCCAGCCCAACATTTAGATAATTTAAACAAAATAGAGCAGCTTTGGAAGAGACCTGCCCCACAATAACTCAAGATGCAGGTTCTAAGGGGCTCTTCCTTGTTGATGGCCCATTTTTAAGTTGGTATTTTCAGTGGAACAGTACATTTGAAAAGAGAGTACTATATCATATTATCACACAAGAGCACATTTTCCATAGGTTACAAGGGGGTAAACGTGACCATGACGACTCTTCCACTCTTAAGAATGATGCTTGAATTGCCATTTGTATGAAGACTTCTAGTTATTAAGTCCCCAATCTGAAATTATTTAATTTGAGTTGAACTGAGATCTTTAATTTAATCCAAACTGTTCCACAGTTGAAGAAAAAAAAAGTAATTTTGTGTTCAGCCAAGTTATTTTTTCATTTATTTATTTAGTCACTGAACTGAAAAATCAATTACTGTCAAGGCTCTAGGCATAAGTACATTCTTCTTTTAAGTCACTTTATAAGAAAATCTGCATGTAAAAATCATGCCATGAAACTTCAAGTTGCATATTCTTGACTGCCACCTTCACAAAAAATCATGTTTATGAACAAGACATCCCTTAATGGGAATTTTAAGTCCCAGTTCTGAACTAATCCTATACAAGGCTAATATATATATCTGGACACTAAACCTTGAGGCTGCACCCAAATGTAACATGTAAGGTCAGAAGGGGCCTCAGGAGGTCTGTAGCCCAATCTTCTACTGCAAGCAAGGTCAGCTGTAAGCTCTGACCAGGACTCTCAGGGCTTTACCCAGTAGTCTCAGAAACCTCCAAGGGCAGAGACCATGCAACTTATGCCACTGCCTGACCATCCTCATGGGGAAATAGTTTCTCCTCATAACCAGTCTCAAGCTCTTTGTTCAATTTGTGCCTGTTGTCACTCATCCTCTCACGCTGCACTGCTGAAAAGCCTGGGCTCTGTCCCTTTGATAATCTCCAGGTAAGTACTGGAAAGGCGCTGCTGGCTACCCCTGAAACCTTCTCTTTGTGGGGCAAGTGCTCCAGTTCCACCATCTCAGGAGCTTCTGCTGAACTAGCTCCATTTATCAGTGACTTTCCTGGCAACTAATGACAGGGTAATGCCAAGGGGACTTGGTTCCTTAACAATCTTTTCAGAAATCATTATCATCTACTTTCTTGCCCTTCTATTAAAGCCACAGCACCCATCTTCAGTATCAGTTTCCAGCAGTGGCTTCAGAAGGCGATGTGAAAGCATAAAGCAGTTTTGTCCACTTTGCAGAAGTTGAGTTCTAACTATTAGCTGTTCTATAGGAAGACAAAAACTAGCTACTTCTGCACATATACAGTGCCTATTGTCTCTTGGCCTAAAGCAGAGTTCAACAGGGAGACAGCAGGTGACATCAGCAGCAAGGCTGGGGAGGAGCACAGGAGATGCCATCACCCCTGAGATGCCCCATGTCCAGCAGAAACACCCTGTTACTTCCCTGCATCCCACTCATCAGGGAGACAAAGCACTTACAGGGCTGCATGATGCAGCAGCACAAGATGCTACAGTGCATTTCCTTAAGCAATTAGTTGCACGTAACTATTTAAAAGTGGTTCATTACTGTTGCTGTTACTACTATTATTATTATTTCTCCCACTGTTACTTTGGCTTACTTTAATCTTCCATCAAAGTAGGCAGGAGTTCCAAGAACAATCGTTTTAATGAAGAAAGGCTGGTTTGTGTGGTTCTCCTCGTAGCCACCGACAATGCTGAAGCCCCAGCTCCCTAAATTGCTCCGCCGCAGCACCACGTCATGGCAGCTATGCAGGCAGCTGTGGATGGAAGCACAGGATAACAAGAGAAAAAGCCATGATGGTTTTACAGTAGGCACAACATCTGCTATCTCATCATGACCACTGTACTAAGGGCGGAAGAGAAGGGGAGGGATGGTGATTAGAGCCCTGTTCCCAGAGTAATTTTGCAATATTCAAACCAATTACCAAAAAACCCCGCACAATCTTGAGAGAGAAAAGTGTTTTAAAAGAAGTAATGCTACAATAATTACCTAAACACAGTTAACTCTGCAAACTGACAGTAATAGAACTGCATTTTAGGGATTTCACAGGTGGAAACAATGTAGGTGGAAAATCAATACCTG
This sequence comes from Cisticola juncidis, assembly GCA_013400215.1. Taxonomy (NCBI): domain Eukaryota; kingdom Metazoa; phylum Chordata; class Aves; order Passeriformes; family Cisticolidae; genus Cisticola; species Cisticola juncidis. The sequence goes on along the minus strand of VXBR01010166.1, from coordinate 1,117,060 downwards.
ATGTGTTCAGTTCGCAAGTCAAAAACGCAGAGCATTTGTCTTCCACCCCCAGCCAGTTTAAGCTTTTTCTACTTTAAGTAAAAATTAAAAAACCATGCACAGTCTTCATTACCTCTGTACTGATTCATCACCAATAATGAAAATATAAATGACTAACCATTTTATTACGCAGAATGTATTCTGTAATTCAGATCACACTTCACTAACTGTACTGCTATATGTTATCAGCCCTAGAGAAAATTAATTCTTGCCTGTGAAGTTGGCAATGACTGTTATTTAAAAAATAGACATAGAAATTAACTTTTCAGTAAAAAGATACCAAGTTCTTTGTTGTTGTTTGACACTGCTTTAAAGCACAATGAATAGCATAATGTTAGGAGCTATATATGGATATCTGTAGCATGAAACAAATAAACCATTAAGTAAGAAATAAACTGCTGCTAAAGCATGAGAGCCAGTTATTGAGATTACACATTAATACTTTAACAGAAGATAGATTAATTGACAGTTAATCTCAAGAAAAAGTGAAACCTCTGGAGGACTAATGCATGGTTGTGTTATGTTCAGCTGCCTACAGCTCCCAGTCTGTCTGGTTCGTGTTGTAGTTTTACACTTTAAGTACAGACCTGGTAAATCCATCAGAGGGAAAGGAATTAACCTGCATGTCCTGACTGAAGTTAACAACTCTACTAGCTGCAGTAGGAGCTCCTCTTGATAACAAGTGATGCCAGAATGAGAATACAGCTGCAGCCTCAAGAGAGTGAGGAGTACAAATCAGTCATGTCCAGCAGGTTGCAGAGTAGTTAAGGGGAGGGAGCTCGCTGCAAACCTCCAAGACTTTTTGTGTTTGGCAGAGGCAGTAGTGGATTCTTGAAAAAAAACAACGTGAGCCTATAGTTACACGGCTACAGTCTTGGCACAAGACATGTCAAGAGTCTGTCAGAATGGCCAAAATCTGATGCAACATTCTTAAGTTAAGTATTTGGCCTCATAAACTTAAGTAGCAGATTAGCAAAGAGACAGATGGCTATATACTTTATGTTTTATTAGTAATTACTCTGGTTTTAGATATTCTATAGAAAGTTTCAGTACAATAAAACAGATTTCACATGGGTAGTTACTACGGTTTGTGAAGAGATAAATCCAGTCTAGTCCTCTTCAGGTTTCCTAAAGAAACACTGCTCCTGTTCACAGCCCACTTCCTAAGCACACTGCCAACTGAATACAGCTGAGATGGCCGGCAGAAATAAGGCCAGATGTGCTGCAACTAAGCAGGTCTCTGCGTCTTTATGTCTCTTGCAGGACTTGGATTAAAACAGCTAAGTAAGTACTCAATCAATTAATTCTGTACCTTGGAAGTCCCAGCCACATGACCCATGATGGTGACCAGCTGGCGTCGTACTCGTTTTCACTGATGGTGCTCAGTTGTTCCTCATTAGCCTGGGGCTGTTCCTCTACAATCTGGACCTCCAGGGCTTTCAGGGCAACCACTGAAGAGGCAGCACTAGCCTTCAGCATGGCCACGGCCTCGCTGTGACTCAGGTTGGTCAGATCAATGCCATTGATGTTCAGCAGCACATCACCTGTCCAAAGCAGCGAGGGAGAGCACATCAGTCTGACAATCCTGCCCACCCACAGCACCACCCACACCAGGGTTTCATTCCATTGTCTTTGGACCGGAGACAGTCTGAACTAGCAGAATAATAGCTCTGAAGCCTTTATATTGTCAGTTCGAAACTCTGATGTATTGAGCTTGTATCAAGTTGGATCAGTGTAATTCATTTCCACGTAACACACCAAATACTGTGACTCCTATGTATATTGCCCTGAAAATCTGAAATTGCAATTATTTAACTACCTCACCAGCTCAGCTGCAGCTGCTACTGCAGATACCATGACACAACTGTTTCCAGATGTGGATCTTGCGTTCACCCTCACTTTAAACGTGAAGGAAGAATGGTTGTAGAAACAATGCAGGCATCTCAAAGTAACCAATTATTGTAGACTGGTGAGGTTCCACAGAGTGCTCTAATTCATGTGGTTTTAATAACTTGTTACTCGGGAGAAGAAAACGGAATTCAAAAGCTACTGGAAAGTTTGGTACAAAACTCAGTTAATTCAAAGAAAGAAACAGAGTATCTCTACAAAGATAATCTAGAAAGAGTCAAAGCCAGAAAAGGATTTTCACAATTTTAGTTTTACGTTTTTTAAAGGCCCCAGGATGAAAACAAGAATGCTATTAACTATCCAGTGGCAGACTCCTTTTTCATACAATGTTTTACCAACGAAAGCCAGAAAAACCAGAGCAAAAGTAAAAACACCTGGGTCACATTTGGTACGAGACTCAGTTTTTAAAAGGCTTTTACTCCCAGTAGCTTCTGTGGCCACTTAAATGTTACACAATGAAAGAACAATAGTGATTATTCTACCAAGCGTGTTTTTCATAGCAGTACAGAAAAAGCAAGCATACCTGCTGGTGAGTGGGTGTGAATCTCCCTTTCTCAGAAGCATAGAAGGATGCTCCCACACTGTTCTTTTAAATGTACAATCTGTGAAGTTTTTTTCCTAAATTTCTTTCCCGAAACATTCTGTAACTTTGTGAACTGTGAATCGCAGAGATCCCATAGACAGTCTCTGATTCACATATGACATAATATGTTTTAATCATCAAATGCTTTGTTACCAGTTATGCAGGATAGCACCCCTGAAGACCAGCAAACTCATGCTGTCCCAGAGGACAAGAAAGCTTTTGGGAACCAGGATTAACACTGATGTGGCTTTTGGGGCAAATTTTGTGTGTCTGAGCTGTGGCCTGTCATTAGGGCTTCTCAGATATTATACCAGGGAGCAGAGATTCCTTGGACAGAGGAACACTTAATTAAACAGGAAAACAGGATGTATCTGCATCACAGCAGACCCTCAGCTCAGGGGATTACCATCAGCTTTAAAGAATTTAACCATACATTTCCTGATCTTATCCACTTCCTCTGCTATCACGCTGTAAACATTCCCTTCCCATAAAAGGTTAAAGTGCAACACTAAATACTGAATTTCCATTATTAAATTATGAAGAAAAGCATCCACAGGCATTTTCCTACATGTGTGAGAAGACTTTTTGACACCACCTGACTCCAGAGAATGCAGTGATCAAAAAGCAACGAGAGGTAGTGGTGGTACCAGGGAAGCCAAACCCCACCTCGTTTAATCCTGCCGTCTCTTGCCAAACACCCGTGGGGCTGCACACTTGTCACAAAGATGGGCAGTTCGCCACTTTTGCTGCCTCTGCCTCCTGCCACTGTCATTCCCAGAGATTCATGTGGCTCTTTTTTCACAGTAATGTGCTTTTCTTGGCATGTGACACACTGGGACAGATCCTGTTTAATAAGGATAAATAATATTGTTAAAACTAAGGGAAAAAACCAAGCAAACCAAAACCAAAACCCAGAACAAAACAACTAAATATACCCTTAAACCACACTTCGGCACTTTAATGGAACAGTTTAAAAGGACTAAGTAGCGGAAACCAACTTGGGCTGGATTTCTTCTAGGTCAGATCTCTGCCCCCTCCAAAAAAAAAACCCAAATCACCAACAAAAAACCCATGGATGTAGATACTTAAACACAGATAGATTAGAAAGCTTATAAAGGCTCATCTTGAAATCTCACTCTAGTTTTTCTCAACATCCTACACTGGAAGAGGCTAAATGTTAAGACTGCACTACAAAACCATATGGTCCAATTTGGAGATAAAGCAGATACAAATCTTTTGATGTCTTGCTGAACATCAGAATGACTTCATTTTTCAGTAGAATATGCCCCAGAACTACAAAGAGGCTCCTAAGAAATGAAAACGTGTGTTTTCATGATGACAGTGAGAGACCCTTTAAAGCTCTTGTGCATTGTGTTCTCTTTTGCAGCTGGTATTTAGAACCTCCCAGAGCACAAACTGAGGCCAATTAATGCTAATGGCTTGTAATGGGTACCTTGGGCAGCCTCCCTAGTCATTATAATGAAGACTCAAGCTTGAAACAAGAAGAGATCCTATGCTAAATTTTCCAACAACTGAATGATGAAGTTCAGCCCTTATTTAGTTCTGCCCAATACAAAAAGATTTAAATTGAAATCAAAGTAAATTTTATTTGCTGAAGCCTTTCCCTCAGGTTATTAAGTAAGAGATTCAAACCACTGCACATACACCTGTGGTAGCATCTTAAATTGACAGAATACTTGCAAGGAATCCAAAATAATGAAAGAAATAACCTGAAATACTCTTCAAAGTGCACATATGTATATATTCTCCTGCTTTCTCTTGGAAAATGACAGTATTGTCTCCTTTGACCTCCAATGCCATGTGCTCCTTCTGGCTGGCTCTGCCCCTCACATTAATCATGGAATTAGCTATATGTAAACACACTGTAGCTTATAGAGACAGTTAATTTCTAAGGCTTCAGGACTGGCTGCTGCCACACAATCAGATAAACACATTTTAGGCCATAAGGCTTTGAAGCCAACTACAGGTTAATGAGAGAAAGATAAATGATACAAAACATGAGAAATGTCCACTTACTGTTACATGGGACTTCCAATTTTAAAAGAGCCCACAGATGGCATTGATCTGTGAGGGAAATCCACTCATCCAACTTTGGATCAGCTTTGGAACTGTGGTAAGAGCACAGTTCATGCTGGCACATGCAAACTTGCCTCAAGCTCTGACATCACCAAACTTATCAATGTGTGGGTATGGCCCAGTGCTGTGGCAACTACCCACAGCCATGGTATTCAGGAGCCTAACCTTTGGCCTTCAGGAGGAAAATAACCTTCCTAGAGCCTAATTTGTTCTTTTCTGAAATGATCCCCACTTTTAAAAGAAAATACTATCAATGTATGTAAGCTATCTCAACAGAAGCATATGATACTAAATAAAGCAAAAAGTGGATAGGTGGAAAGGTAAGGATTTGTTGACATGGTCAGCATAACAATTACTTCACAAAGTCAACTTCTTAAGAGTGAGAAGTTCTATTTTTCTGATTACAAGAACATATTTTTGCATGCCTTCCAAAGAATTTGATACTAGCTTAATGGAATTCTCTTTGTTTTGCCTTTCTCTCCCTGCTTGAGACCCTGCAGTACTCAGCAGCCTTGCAGAAGGACTGTTGACTCATGAAGCAGATGACACATCCCTCCAACATGCTCTTTATATGTTGGATGGTGGGCACCCCACCTCCTTCCTGGTTGCATCTAGCACAGCAGCAACAAAAACTGTAGCAGTCTTGAATGACAGCCCTGCCATGCAGGGGTACCAGCCACTGTCTTAGACAAGGTCTAACAACTACAGCTGTATGAGCTCACAGAACTTGCTTCTTTCATTGTAGTTAGCAAATCCAAAAACATGCTGAAAACCTGTTGTATACCTTTCATTGCTACTCCAGACATGATCCAAGTACTTGAGTATTTGGAAGTCATCACCATTTTTTTATTAATTAGATTTAAAAAAAAATCCTTTCCTCTAGCTCTGCCTTGCTACACACACCACCACATGAGAAAAGTAGTAATTTTCCTTTCAGGAGAAGCACCAACCTTATGTGAGCTAGGTCTGCTGTGAAACAGCTGCTGGGACTGGTGTTGGTGTGAGTTGCTGTTGTGAGTCCCGGTGTCTCGGATAATGCTGACTGTCTGCGACTTCAGGGGTCTAGAGATGATCAAGTTCACTCTCTCCCCACTTGCCTGTTGAACACATTAGGTCATCAAGTTTGATAGGATATTGATTATTAGAAAGGGAGGAAAGCCTATGACAGAACGTGAAACAGGACAACAGCAGACCTTGTTTTCCAATTCCTTTTTAGACTGCACACTCCCTTACTTGCTTCTTTTTGCGATTTCCCACAGAATGGAGGGGAAATTAACATTCCTTCTTCACCTCTGATGTTACATTTACATCAGCTAAAAATCCTTTGTCAGAAGGACCACTTCTCACTTTGTGTTACAAAGCTTCAAACATTAAAATTTAGCCCCTTCCATCTGCAGCCTCTCTGAACTCCAGCAATACATAGCAATGAATGGACGAAATACCTATGTGATAGCTCCAAGACTGCAGCTTTTGATCAAAAGCTCTGAACACCTCTGGTACTTCCCAAGAAAGATGGTACCCATGAGCACACCGTCATATTCTGGATTTTGGGGAATACTGGGAGACCCAGTTATCAGATGTTAATAAAACATCATCTCTTTATTGATGCAAAGCCACACCTCAAAAGGTAAAAGTTACCCAATGCTAAATTCCAATCACTTTATACAAACATTGGGAAACTGAAATTACCATTCCCCAGATCGCCATTATTTCAATTTCACTGCAAGGAAAACTCTTGAAATGATTCCTGAAACAAGTATTTACTACTAATTTGTATCAGAGTTCCCTATGTGGTGCTTTAAGCAAAGATAACTGTGGAACATACTACTGGTATATTTCAACTTTCCTAAAAACAGAGCCACTTCCACCAACATCCCATCAACAGGAAGTAGCTAAGTACTGCATCTGTTTCCTTACAGACTGGAAGAAAGGCATGGAGTAAAGGTTTTTCCTGTGGGGACACAGAAGGGTCATGTGTCACACTGCAACAAGCTTTGGGTAATATTCATGTCCTGAACATAACCAGACACTGGAAACAGCCCTTCTCTGAACACTCAGAAAATGAGCTGTACCATACAGAACTCATGGAAAACCTCTATTTGACTTCCCAGCTGCTACTTGTTGACTCTAACATCTGACAAATGACTTTCTTGTTTTAACTCAATTCCATGCACAAGCAAATCAGTAAAAAACCCACTTCTGTGGAGCTTACTGAGAGATTAAAATACAACACATAAATATAATAATAATAATGATGATAATAATAATAATGATGATGATGATGATAATGATGATGATAATAATAATAATAATAATAATAATAATAATAGTAATAATCATCCCCTTTTCTTCCTTCTTCCCTGCTTAGCAATAGGCTGCAACAGGCTACTCTTCTTGCTCACATGAGCTGTCTTCTAACCTTCAGGCTGCATTCCAGGAGGTGGAATTCTGAGGAGGTGAAGTTCATCTGGTAGGTACCAAAGCAGACACTGTTCTTCACTATTATTTTCAAAACGTTAAACCACTGTAAATTACATTGACACAGGCAATTAAAGCCCTCANGACACAGGCTTTTAGGCCTCACACAAGCTGTTCTGCCTGGGCACATACTCTAGAAATAAGGTCCAGCTAAGGGCCGGGGTAGGGGAAGCAAATTACCTGTATAACCTGAGCAGCAAGCTCTGGTGTGCCGTGCTTCAAGTCGTGCCCATTGATGGCCAGCACGCGGTCATTGCTGCAGAGCCTGCCGTCCTGAGCAGCCAAGCCCCCTTCCAGGAGGTCGAGGATGAAAACGCCCGGCTCGTCCGTTCTGCGCACCAGCTTGATGCCCAGTTGCTCGCTGGAGTCGCGCTTGTGCAGGGTCACCTGGAAGCTGTCCTCGCGCCCGGAGCCCGGCGCGTCCGCGTGGCCGTGCGCGCGCCCGCCGAAGCGCCGCTCCCGCAGCACCGTCAGGTGCAGCACCGAGCACGGCTGCGACAGCACGGCTCGAGCGTGGTTGTGGGACACGTTGCTTATGTCGAAGCTATTGACCTGCAAAGCAACAGCAAAAAAAGGTCACAACGATGTTTCCATTTGTTTAGTAAAGTCCTTTCCAAAGTCAATTCGCTCGCGGCAAAACCAGCCTTGGAGTAACCTACATGTCTGACCTTACTAGGCTTCCTCTCCTGTCCTTCCACTCTTTCTTGCAAACTCACACTGGATGTTCAATCTACAAACTTATGTTTAGGTTGGAAAAGATCCTCAACATCATCAAGTCCAAGTGTTAACCCAGCACTGCCAACTCCACCACTAAACCATATCTCCGAGTTCCACATCTACACGTCTTTTAAACAGCTCCAGGGATGGTGACTCCGCCACGAGAGGCCTGTTCCAGTGCTTAACAACCCTTTGGTAAAGAATTTTTTCCTAATATCCAATCTAAGCTTCCCCTAGTACTATTTTAGGCCTTCTCCCACAAAAGTGACAACATGTCCCCAAAACCGAACACCTTCTGCCACCACAGGCCAAGGTTTTTGTCCTCTTGGTCTCCTATACTTGTCTTCCTTAGATCTTGACATTGTTTGTTCTCCAGAAGGACATGACATATGCTTTTAGTGTCGAGCCCAGCATCACTTAAAACTGCAAAATAATAGCTATAAAAAGACTGCATCCAAATCTCTGAAGCAAGCTTGCATCTTACAAAATGCAGTACTTCCATTATGTGAAAAAACATTTTAAAAAACTGAAGTCAAGTTCTTTAAGACAGTAGAAAAAAGCTAGTTGTACTAATTCTCAAGTCTTAGTATGAACTTGTATTTTCCACAGATTTCAACTAGGCCAGAATTTCAGGCCTGGATCACCCAAAATTCAATTGTAAATGAAAAGCAGATTAAACTTGCTCTACCTAGAACTAAGAATTGTGTTTGTTATATGGCCCACTGACACAAAAATCAGCAATCCTCAGTCATTTCTTGCACTGTAAAAGTAAGAACTGACAGTACAATGAGATTTGGCAGAAAATAGGAGTACGACAAAAATTCAGCACAAAAGCTGTGTTTGCCTTGTTTTGTAAGAAAGGATTCAAAGTTAACATTAGAATTTAATCCTTAGCCTTGGTGGAGGAACCTCTGCCCCATGATTTCAGCAGATGGTCTATACTGACTGATGTGCCTTACCTAAGTCTTTTAATACTCTCCATTGCAACCTAAGTAAGTAAAACCAAATATGCAGCTTCTCACCATTTAATAGCAATATTAAAGTCATAAAAATATACCAAGTAATCTATGTACAACAGCTGCCACATTTACATCACACACCTGAGCTGAGAGGCTCCCAGAAGTCTGTGCCAAACCGTTTGGATGTGGTTGTTTCCAGTGGTGAAGGAGGACTGCACCCTCCCTGAGAAACACCTCCAGCCCAAAACCCAGCACAAAGCCACTGCTGCAGGCAGCATCATGATCTCAAACAAGATCATAGTGGTGTCCTGCTTTGCTACTGCCCTGAGACAGACTGCCCCTTGGGCAGAGGGAAATAACATTTAGAACTGCCTACCACAAAAACAACTAAAGCCCATCCATCAGAGCCCTTAAATTAAATCTATTTTTGTTTTTAGCTGTAGCTAGCTAAAGTAAATACATAAAATATAGGGGCACTCAAAGGGCACAGAAGAATATATGCAATAAAATGTAATTCTTCTTTCTACAAGGCAGTTTAAACTTTCAGAATAAAACAGCCTTAGCACTTCTTGGGGAAAGAGATTCTCATTAGGACACACTGCACATGAATTACAGCCACAGTCCAGCACAAAAAAGAGACCATTTGTAGAGCACTTTGAAAATGTTAGGCACCTATCTGTACCTTGCAGACAACACAAGCTTTTATGTAGCTCTTACTAAATGCTGTTCCCACAGCTCTTAAAAGGGTAATACTTCTTGTTGGCTGCGCAAGAAAATGCTGAGTTTCATCTCACAGTCCCTTCTGGCTCTTTCTTTCAGACCTTTACAGCTCATAAAAGCCCTAGAAGACATTTTCAGAAATATCCAACCAAAGTGTGCATGCTGAACTGCACCTAAGTGCACTTCAGAGATTGAACCTGATCATTTTAATACAACAGCTCAGCACCTGCACAGGTAAATTCAAAGAAACAAAGATATTCTATCTCCCCCCAAAATTTGGGTTTTACCCTCTCTACCTCTCCCTTGGCATGAGAGAAGGACTTTCATGGACACCCACTTAGCATCTGACAGCCCCACTACCAGGCTGTTGATAGGGTAGACTCACTGCAGCTAGTAAATTCCTGTTTACAGTCAATTCACTGCCATTTATGGCTTTGGAAACTGTAACTGACACCTGCCCAAACAGCAGGAATTTCCAAAGCTTCACTGGAACTCAAGCTCCCTATTCTGTCAAACAAGTAGAGCCCTCAGTATCAAAATAAATGAGGCAGCATTCAATCAGTGTCTGCAATTACTTGTTGAAAAGACAACATCTTGGAAACCTCTTGGGTTGTTTTCTTGGCCAGCCACTATGCTTACACTACAAGAGAAGAAAAAAGGCACTTTTCTCAAAAGGGACTTTGTTTTCTGAAGTGCAAACTAATTTTATTCCAAGGGTAACTATTGTATTTAAGCTACTTCTATCAGCTTGATTTCAAAACAGTGAAATGAAGAAGGCTTACAACTCCATTTGGACTGATCTTAGGCTGCCAGATCAAAAGCAAACATTCTTACTGAAGTGACTTTGAATTGACGATAATACATTTATTTCAGGTGGAATGATTAAAAATAGAAGCTGGATGACTGTTCTGTTTATGTAGCACTCAGTTACTGCCTTTCTTAAGTGTTGCATAAACAACCCCTTCCCCCTAATATAAAAGCTAAAACTTCAAAATTAATAGAATTTGATGTTTTTCTACTGCCTGTGGCTGATTACTTAAAACCAAACCAAAAATACACACTCAATCAAAACCAACTTACATCTTGTTTACTTTTTTCTTTAAATACTTAGAGCACCCTGCTTTAAATCCTTCCATTGAAGCCTATCACTGAGTCTTTTATACACACTGAAAGATGCCGGTCAACTTTTGGAAGGCAACAGTAAAGCCAGATTAAAATAACAGTTTAGATGAAGCCTTACAATCCACAAATTGCTTTTTATGTAGAACAAGTTACGCCAACTTGCTAGCCAGAAATAACCTTGGGCTCCTTTGGAATGCATGCATAAAGTTGAAATAAAGACTGAGTCCCACAACATTTAAAAACAGAAAGATAAACTTGTATTTTCAATGTTGACAACAGATGCTAGAGGAAAGATAATTCCAGGGACTGGTCCAACAAACAGCATAAAGCATGACAGCCAAAAGTGCTAGAACAACAGGCTCTCCTCTGAATATTAATTTGCTTTCCAACTGATAATTGCAAAGCTAACATTGACACAACATAGTCTGACAAGGAAAATCTCCATCTCATTTTAACAACAATTCTGCAAGGAGTGAACAGAAAGCAAGCAGACAGAATATGTAATTAGGTTCCATACTTGAAGTATTTGGTCTCCAGCAAGAAGTCTTCCATCTCTGGCAATGATCCCATCTCGATAAACCTCTTGAATGACAATGTTGATCAAAGGTGTTTCATTGCCACCCACTATGCTAATTCCTAATTCAATATAAGGATTGGACCGATGAATTTCAATAGTAGTGATTTCTCCTTCAGGCAAGGTAGGTGGCTGTTGATTTGCTGCCAATTGTTTTTAAAAAGAAAGATGATTAATATCTTTTTTACCTCATTCACTTCCAATATAATAAATCACCAAAAGATAATGTAGACAGGCCAAAAAGCAGCAGTTTACAAAAAACTAAACCAGTGCAAATGGATCAGTTCCACTACTTGTTGAAATCCCTAGCTTGTTAGAAAGGAGCTAATGACTTAGTAGCATCCATGCTTCCTGAAATGGGGTCACTTGGATTGGAACAGGATATTCTGAACCCTTTGGATCCCATCCTTTGTAATAAATTTTATATCCTTCATTGCATCACCTGGGGATTTGCATTTGGTGATGATGATAAAAATTTTAGGGGGTTTAGGGGTATTTTAGGGGTTACCCCGTGATAAACCCTTTGCTTTGCAATTGCATGAGGAGCTACTAGTGAGTTATTAGGTCAATTGAAGAACCCCATTTCTGAAGCAAACGTGGAGACAATTAAAGAGGAAAAAGGAGAATGCTAGAAGATGGCAAATATAGAGAAGAAAGGGGACAGGACCACCTTCCTCTATGGTAAGGTTCAGTTCTTCCTCTCTAAAATCCCAGATGACAAAGGTGTTACTGCTCATTTGGTGCAGATGGGTGCAGGAGTAATTCAGCTGCCTTTTTGCTTGAGCAGAACAGCACTCCATGTGTGAGAAGGCTGCTGATCCAGTTGGGAGGAAAGGGTTAAGAGAGAAAAATAAATCTCATCTTAGAAAATAACTCATAATTTTACAGAAGCTACACTCCTTCCATCTCACTTGTGAGGCCAGTCCCACTAGCAGATTAACATGAACTACTGCACCATGACACAATAAATGATGGTATAAGTGATGTCCCACAGTAGCTGGCACACACTGAAATGTCTCTTTCCCTCCTGTGACTTTATCTCAGTCGTAAACTTGCGCATAATTAAAACCCACTAATATTTCTCCAGAAACTGCAAAAAGAAAAGAGCCAAAGATGAAGATGCACATTCACAGTTGGTAAGAGACAAGCTGTGACACCACAAATGTTTCCACATCTGATAAAAGAGACTCGAGAAGATAAGTGATGACATACTGTCTGCTACTGTGCTCTCCTCAAAAGGCGGATTGTCGATGCCGGGCTCGTCTGCCCAGGCGGGCGGGGCGGGCGAGGTAAAGCTCGGCTCAGCTGGCACTATTCCCTGATCAGCGTCCGGAGAGAAACTGCTGGGCTGCTCCGGCCCGCCCTCACCCTCTGCTTCTGCCTGCAGCTTGCTCGTTTTCCTTCTCTCCAGAGCAACTCGCCGATGAGACGCCCCAGGACACCTGTAAAGATAACACTGACATCATGCTGCAAGCCTGCAGCCCTGTTTGTAGCACAAAAGGCCCAAGTATTTCATCCAGTTAAATCAGTCTTCTTCAAACCCACAGATTTAGACACAGCATAAAAAATATTACACACACTGAATTTTAAGGCCAGAATCTGTTTTAGTGGACAAAACTCCAATACTGCTTCCTTCACAAAACTTCTGCTAGGTAGTTTATTGGCCATGAACTCAATGTGCTATAATGCCTTCTGAATGTGGACTTATTCTGTTATCACAGAATGATTTGGGTTGGAAAGGGCCTTAAAGATCATCTAGTTCCAACCCCTCTGCCATGGACAGGGACACCTTCCACTACAAGGCAGAGTCTGTACATTTCAATATCTGGAAGATAACCTGCTGGAAAGATTAAACAGGATAGTCACAAAAATCCACCTAAGACAAGCCTTGTTCCAAGACACAACTGGAGACCCACTGAAGCCATCTCCTTCCATCTTAGTAAGCCAAAACAAGTAGGCATTGTATTTTCCTGGGCTCACTCAAAGGAGGAAAGAGATGAAAATTTTACCTATATTGCAATTAAGTGCTAAAATACTAAAAGAAAATTCTGCTTCTCTAGGAGTCAGTGTGAGAGGTTTAGCAAAAGTAACAGCTCTGTTAACCATTGTCTCTTGGGCCAATAGGTGTTCTCATGCCCCTCCTGCTTCCTGTTTTCTCTTTCTGACTTCTCATAAGAGGTGCAATTTTTGTTTCCCTTATGCAAAAATGCTCCCTCAGCATTTGATGCTTTTCACTACAAACTCACTTTTTAAAGTTTCAATTGCTCTTAATGCAGTGTGGGTCTTTTTTGCTTACGTGTAAAAGCCTACAATAGTTTATTGCAAAAAAGGGCTGCAATGTTGCAAATTTACGTAAAGCTTTCATTTATTGAACCATCTTGCACTTTCATGCACATAATTAGATGTGGACATCAATCTTACATCTGCCTCTGTGACAGTTTTGCCAGTGTCTGATAAATCACTTCTTACAGTATTTGATGTCCTCAAAGTTCTTGCTTCTGAAGCTGCTGACCACCTAAAAACACTCATACTGTAGCAGTGTGAGAACAAAAGGAACCACATTCTTGAAAGGATTCAGTTTGGGAACTTGGCAGATTGTTATAACAAAAGAAGAAATTATTTATTCTTGCAAGAGAAGAAATGTGTTAACAGAGTTAAAGACAGTAGAAGCGTAATGACATCCTAACATTAATGCAGAATGTTTTGAGAATCACAATTCTGTTCTGACATTCTGTAAAAGGGAATTGGTAATTATATGGTTAGACTTTTTCAGCATGGATTTTGAAGATGACCTGCTTACAAAATTTTTCAGATCCAACAAATGTTGATAAAACTTTTGTGACCCCCAGCCATGCTATACATACATAACACTAGAGATATTTGTATCTCTGAAAATACTTTTTTTTTTTTTTTTTTTTTTTTTTTTTTTTTTAATTATCTTGTAGATTCNTTTAGATTGCAAGGGATGTTAGAGATCATCTAATTTAACCCTCCCTGCCATGGAGGGTTACCTTCTACTAGACCAGGCTGCTCAGGGCCCCATCCTGCCTGGCCTTAAATCACTTTCAGTGACGAGGCATCCGCAGCTTTTCTTAGGAAACTTCTTCCAGTGCCTCACCACTCTCACAGTACAGAATTTCATCCTATTATTTAACCTAAATCTACCCTTTTTCAGTTTAAAGCCATTACCCTTAACCTATCACTACATGCCCTAACAAAAAAAAAAACAAACCCTCTCCAGCTTTCTTATATCCCTTTTAGATACTGGAAGGTGCTATAAGGCCTCTCCAGAGATTTGTGTTCTCCATGTGTAGGAGAGGAGAAAAAGGTAACCCAAATATGTTCTGAAATACGCATAAAAACATACATTAGAGACAGTTCATATTATGACATGATGCATTTCAGAAATAATTCCTTGGGGCTTTTCCCAAAGCAACTGCTGGTAATTTTGTTCTTCAAAGTTAAGAAAGTGTAAGCAGGAAAGATGAGAATTATTTGAAAGGTTTTGCTTTGTGAAAATGTTTCTCTTATTTTAATGATGCAACACATCCTATTTCTTGGCTTTGCCCAGACAATATTTACTACAGAAAACCACTGGTATGGTGGGACAGATAGGCCAATATATCTGTCTGGTGGCCAGAGACACACAATTACAGGTGAAAAGCAGCAGGAAACTTCTGTCATTGACCCTTTCACAATGCAAACCTCAAAACAAGTCCCAAGAGATCAAGAAAAGCAAAGGTGCTATCACTTCCCTCAGTATTCCTAACACACTTGATAGGTTAGCCTCATGCTCCCTCAAATCTTAACACTGATGACAAGGGAGGAAAAAAAAAAAAGGAACAAACTCCAACATCATTTACTTCAGCAGCAACACAGCAAGGGGGAAATGCTCTTGCAGAGAAAACCTTTTGTCTGCTGGGAGCTCTGACAGACATGCTCTCCCACACTGATTCACAAGAATTTAGAACAAAACCACCCTGAGCTGTGTGTCCTTGCTGTCCCTGAACTGCTGTGCCATAGAAGTGATGATTTCCCAGCAAAGAGGCAAATAAACAGTTCAAAACCAACACTGTTAGAGAACCACGCTTAGATGCCTCTGAGCCTGACAGCAGAGTCCAGCCTTACTGGACTTCTGTGAGCCAGACACTTCCTTGGACACCTCCTACAAACCACTGCACTGCTGTTGGCTCTGACTCAGCCATCTCACAAGGCCTGAGAAGCCCAAAGGACCTGCTTGAGGTAGCAAAGCACAGCTTAGAGTTTTGGGGTTTTTTAAGCTGTGTCAAATCAGGACAGCACAAAACTCATCCCTAGAAGTGTCCTATTTCTGTCAAAGCCTCCTAAACCACAGCCAGGTCCTCCTCCACCCTCCTTCACAGAGCACATTCTCCCACCATTACCTGGCAGCTGATGAAAGTCATCACACAAAATATAAATAGATCTGAGCTTTATTTTGGCCAATGATGTTTAGTTATCATTTCAAATGCTAGTACCGAGAAACGTAACCAGCCTCCAGAGCACACCTACTCACTTCAGTGGAATCCCTAATGTGCAGCACTGTATGAGGCAAAAAAGGGCAAAAACCCACAGATTCTTCCCCCAAATTAACCAGTATTCTGAATTTCAGTCTGGTACAGTGCAACTGCATTGCCAGGAAAGTAGCAGCCTGGTGGAAACATTAATTCATAGGATGCCAGTTCCTAGGTATTTAAACACAGCATGCCACCTATCAAGCAGCAAAACCCTCTACTGGTATTCAAGTACATCTATATGGAGGTTTTTTCCTTTTCACTTGCAACATAAAAAGATTTTTGTTGGCAGCTACAATGTATTATTCACCAACAGCAAAACCATACAGCAGTTGTAACAGTTAAGCACCAATAAATCTCCAGAGGTGCACACTTTCACTAATACCAAATATCTGAGATAAAGAGCATTTTGGACTAAACCTTGCAACAAGTATGTACACAGATGGGCATCTCATGAACAAAATAAGCTTTGAAGATTGGATTCCTTTACTCATAAAAACATTATCATAAAACAAATTGCATAAACAAGGGATGAATTCGAACTTGGAGAAATGGTATTTCATGTATACCTACAAAGCCAGAATATCTTGTCTAGGAGCAAGAACAAAGGCAGGACTGTTTCAAGAAATTTTAGAAATTCTTTAATTTCTTTCATGAATCAAGATGCTCAAGAGTAAGATTCGAATTCAAACTATTCTATGATAGTAAAACTACCCAGCTAAAGCAACTGAGTGATGCTACTTAATGGGATGATTGAAGGGCAGTTTTGCCAGGGATGTGAAATTAACTTCTGCTTATATTCAGCTTCTTCCTCTACCCTCTTCAGCAATAGCTTCTGCTCAGTTCTGGATGTTGACAAAGTATAGCTTTTACCTTCAATTTCTCTTAATTCATATCAGACAGAGAAGAAAAATGGGTCTTTTTGTTTGGTGGATTTTTGTTACATATTTTTACAGACAAGTCTGCTGGATTTCTCATTTAAAAGCTGACTTCTTGGAACACTAGCAGCAATCCCTCTTGGCTGATAAAAAGAGCTTTCATACAAAATTGAGATGTAGTTTATAGGGTATTTCTGTGGAATAACAGTAGGAGCTTGAAAAACACATTTGCTCACTGACTACTGAAAAGAAAGAATTCATTGTAACCTACGCCATCAGCTTCTGCCCAGTCTAGTGGTTTGATACAAGCAAACACACTAAATAACCTCAAACCAGTTGCACTAAATCATTTTCCAAGCAGGAGCTGTATTTGAGTAAAGACTGCAAAGAAGCAACCCAAGTGCCTTTGCTATTGCTCATAAAACTTTGCCAGCAAAGTGACCTTAAGCAGTAATTCTGGCAAGATTTACAGCTGCAATTCAAAGTAAAACCTGGTGCTGCTTTGGAAAGTTAAGTGTCTGGCTCTTCGTTTCTCTTTGACAGGAAAAAAAGTAAAAAGGAAGGGAAAAAAATAAGTAAGTGGAGAAGATGAGGCATCAGAAGTTATCTAGGTTTGGGAATCAGAAAAGACTAAGGAAAAATAAAATAAGAATGGTTTTGTTACATACTTCTCTCTCCACTCAACAACGTGAGAAGCTTACAAGGGGTCAAGCAGCTTCAGAGCAGAGAACAACCACAGAGAGACAGTTTACTTTTCCAGCAATGGGTAGAGTCCATAGGGCATGTAAAAACTATGAATCTGTTACCTCTCCTCTTACTCAAAAGAGGGTTAAAACCCATAGATCCTTTTTACTTCTGGTGCTCGTAAGTGCCAGGCAAGGACAGTGCCTGCAGCTAACATGGGAGAGGGTGGGAAGAACAGGGCTCACCAGCACTGTCATAAACACCAATATAACTGGGATTGCCGTGATTTTGAATGATAAAACTCTGTACCTTAACAACTTGTCTTTCCATGGAATTTGTTAGTCTAAATCCACATATTAAGCATGCTGAGGGACACACAGTGAATGGCTCAATTGTTTCTTCAACTCTAAAACTCTATGCAATCCTATATAAAGTTCAAACTTAATTTGACATAAAATTATCTGCAATGTTACCCAGTTGGAAAAATGTCTCCATCCAAAATGGTAACTTAAACCACCATAGGGAAATACAGGAGGCGAAACCTAAAGCCCAACTCAAATGCAATAAATACTCAACCCTGTCATTATAAAGTTGTAAGAATCCACAATTTTTGTACAATAGGCTTCTTTCACTTCTGAATAACTCATAAGATTTAAGCCAACTAAAATCATACATAGAAAATCTAATTAACTGTTTGTCAGATTTTCTTCTCATAAATTTACCTTTGATATTTAGAAATCACAGAATCACAGCATTAACTAGGTTGGAAAAAACCTTTGAGACCACAGAGTTCAATCCATGACCAAATACCACCATGTCAACTGGACCATGGCATTGAGTACCCCATCCAGCCTTTCCTTGAACAACTCCAGGGAATGAAAATGACACTTACTTTACCAAACATTAACAAATTTTCTATACTGAGTGACTGAAAAACAGTACAATGACTCATACGGTTCTTCCCTTTAAATATTATTACATGCACTGTGTTTAACTTTAAAAAACAAGTTTGCAAGTGAATGTAATGAAACTCAAGAGTTTGAGAAATCAAGAATATTTTCTTTGTGCAATGAGGTATCATGGAGTGCAATTAGTGACTGTGAAATAATCAGGTTTGTGTCTGATGCCTCTTTATCTCCTTCTAGGAGCATCCTTCAGTAATGCTTCTTACCCTCTGAGGCACCTCGTGGATACAGTGAATTTTCCTCCAGCTTTTATGCTCAAATGAAGACAATTAAAAAAATACTGGAAAATCCCAGTGTGAAGGTTTTTAGACAGTGAAAATTAACCAACCATACTGCTTTCTTCAGAAACACAAACCAGCTCATGTAAAAGCTTGTTGAGACTGGTTTATATTAATCAATGCTGACAATTACAATAATACTGAATTTTGTATTTCTTTCCTAAATGTAAGGATCAGTAGTAGAAGTTTACTGGATTCACTAATCCATATAGAATTAAATTCCAACTATTTAGTTGCTGCCATCATTTATGTCAGCAATAATAATTTATAGATGTTTGCAAATAAACTTAATTGAAAACTGTAAATCACCATGTACTCAAAACACGTATCAGCCAAGATAACCAAGACAACAGAAGGAATTGAAAATGAGCAGCCTTCTGCAACTGAAGCTTTTTTCCAGCCGACAAACAGGAAAAGCCTGTGACTCAGCTCACTTGGATTCCATGATAACCTTGTGTATTCAGTAAATGGGTATTTCACATATACATAAAGGGTCCATACATAGTGTTCTATGTACAAATAAATTATACAACCCTGTTGTAAACAGGCCTAATATCATTCAAAACTACATCAGCCAAGGGAAAAGGACTGATGAGGTGAGGGATATGACAGTGGGAAAGCAGAAGATGAATCAAATATTTAGCAGTAGTCCTGCTAGCATTTTGCCTTTTATTAAAATCTAATTAGTTAAATATCAGGATTATAAATGATAAAACGGTTAGGCCTCCTCACCACCCCCAAGTCATCATATAGGTCAGAAACTACTTGCCACAATTAAACAAGCAAGTGCTTAAGCTAACATGGAAGCCATGTGGAGAATTGAAAAAAAAATAAGGAAGATAAAAATTAGAGAGAGAGGCTCCTAATTTATTAGTCCCTGTACCTCCCTGACGTGGACACCGTACTATAACAACCAAAAATACCCTGGAATCTCCACGCTCACCACAGTCCACAGGGCTGCTGCACATTGTACATGCCCAGGGTCCTCCCAACCTTTGAATCTCCAGAAGCCTTCACGACATGTGGGAAAAGAAAGAGGGCACACTGGAAATACGAATGTGAACAAACAGTTTCCAAGGCAGGTGGGGACTGTCCTTTTCCCCTTCTCTGCAGATCACTTGCCTGCAGGCACATCCACACCACGCACACACTCCCAATCTCACCTGCAACATCACTCTCTACCCAAAGATGGTCTCCAAATGGACAAAGATCAAGACTTGGAAAGAAATACATGGAGTATGTCCATGTACTTCTCAAACAAACCTTTCTGTCAGGGTGGTCACCAGTGGCCCTGGACTGGACTGAGGGCAGGCAGAGAAGGCCCACCAGTCCTGAGAGATACTGTGCCCATCTGCCTACCTCAAAGCAGGATCAGTTCTCATGTAACTATTACTGATGAAAGTTTGTTTAACATGTTAAACACTTCTAAAATGGGGAATGGACAACTACCACCTAACCAATCTATGCCAGTGCCTGCTCATTATAAAGCTTTTTCCCTTAAATCTGAACTTGATCTTCTCTGTTCCTGCTGCATCAGTTCTCTCCTCTCTGCAGACAGAGTTTGCACATCTCTAATTTTCCCACTACCTCAGCCCTTTTTCCCCTATTGTAACCAACTGCCACAGTATTTTATTTTTTTTGACAAATCATTTTCTTCACACCTCTAATGATCCACTTCATTCTCCCTATGGCTATCACTAAGCAGTCCTCACTATTTTCTGGTGTGATGTACAAAAAAGGGTAATCCAGCG
This sequence comes from Cisticola juncidis, assembly GCA_013400215.1. NCBI lineage: Eukaryota > Metazoa > Chordata > Aves > Passeriformes > Cisticolidae > Cisticola > Cisticola juncidis. Next base: position 1,096,775 of record VXBR01010166.1, on the reverse strand, counting down.
TATTGCCTCTGCACAGTTACAGACTGATGATTTCCTAGGGTCTTCTGCTGTGAATTTAAAAGCCACCACCAACTCTCTCCCCCTCTCCTGCCCACAATTTCTACTGCTTCACAAACTGGCCACAAACAAGCGTGTAGGGAAAATGCAACGCAAGCACTTGCAGTGCTCACCTGTTTTTAAGATGTGCCGCCAGGTCACATCGCTGCATCACTTCCTGACACACAGAAGAGAAAGGGCACAAAACAAAGAGCTTGTCTAACAGTTTATGAACAAGGATGCTGGATTTTTTGCAGAGCTTAAAATGGAGTCTTTTTCGATCGAGTGGGCAGAAATCCTTCTCCTGCAGAAAGTTCCTTAGGCACTTGTAGCAGAAAGTGTGTCCACAGGGAGTGTCCAACGGCTGCAACAAGGGCTGAAGGCAAATGTGGCAGACCAAGTCATCATCCACTTCGTTCTGGTAGTTGTAGAGATGGTTCTCCCTTGTCCAGTGCTGCTGGCCACACTCAAAGCACAGAGGGTTCAAGGAGGCATTTTGCTCCACTGCAGCCATGTTGTCACCTGTAGTCCCCATTTTACAGCTAAGAAGGCTGACAGATCCTTCTCCTCTTCCTTCTCATAGGATGGCGATGCTCAAGTAAAGCTCACAGCAAAGCAACTTCTTCCAGGGTGACCTATATATGCTCTTCAGTCATTTTCTGCAACAAATAAAGAAATAGAAATTATTCATTTTGCAGAAAATATGGAAGTTCTCTTCAAAACATTTGACCTCTGGGTTTACCGAAACACAACAGCAAGATAGATCTGAGGAATATTCCTGTTTTCTGTAATAGAAATTTCTTGTCATAGAAAAGAACAACAAAAAAATCTACAAATACAAATCCTTTTAAAACAAAAACATTTTATGGCTTTATAAAGGCTGGTGCAGTGCAGTCTTCACCTGAAAGATGACAATTTTGTGACAGCAAGGACACCGCATTATGCATTGTCACACTAGAAGTATGCAATTAGCATCTGGCACAAAAATACCCTATTGTGGAATGATGATTACATGATCAAATAATTAAATGTGTTCTTTAATATGTGATAATTTTAATCTGGTCCTACTCTGGTTTTAGGACTTTGACTGTACAGAATATTAGATTATTAGTAATGTTCTAAATACACTGCATGGAAAATAACAGCATACGGCTTACCCTGGTTCATTCCATTAGTAATATTGCAGATAGAGCATCACTTCTAGGTTTTCTCTGTGGATTGCTACACAGTAAGAAGGACAGATTCTATCCAGTATGTCCCCATCTGATATAGTACAGAGGCCAGTAATAAAAATATGGAATATACTAATCATATGAAACTACTGCTTTCAAACAACTTACTTGTTTTGCTTTTTACCTAATGAAGTTACAGCACACTCAGTGTGGCAAGAAAGGGCACTGGGTCTGACAACATGGGATTTATTTTCTAAACTTTTTATGTTATTAAACTTTGCCCCTCCTAAAATAGCTGCTTGGGCAGGAAGCTGTGCAGCCATCAGTCTGCAATTTCAAACACTAAGTCCTTATCCCTCCCAAACTTATTTACACTTCTCTCCCTTAGAGCATCACACTGCTTGACACACGTAGTATGATGATTTAGAAAATAAAACAGATTTCCTTACAGTCTTAAGACACCTCCATATTTGTTAGTTTTGGTAAATGCTCTCACTTTACCAAAAAGTGGGGGGAGGAGAAAAAAAATCAAATTAGAATAATGCTTACTTTGTACCTACATTATTTATTGCACTTCAGCAAGCAACACTCATTACAGAGACTGTTTTCTAGCAGAGCAGTAGAAAAGATACAGAGAAATGAAAACTAGTAGTCTAGGTATCAGGCCATCATCTTTATTTCTGGTTGCTGAAATGCAGTTCTAAACATATATTCATGTGGAACACATACATTTTCCCATGTCTTACTTTTTACGAGATTCCCTATTTTGGTTTTTGTCCCTTAACCTCCCACAGCCAAGCACAAGACTTAGAGCACATTTTACAAGGATTATTATATCCTTTGACGCAAAAAGGATTAAATAGTAATTTGTAATCCAGGCTTCTATTCTGCCGTGGAAATTGATGCTCATCATTGCCCTGTCTCGTAGTAGATAATGTGCACCTTCTGGAAAGGATTTCATGAGGGAAGAGCATAGCAGTTCTTTGTTGCTGGAGACTAAGAATGCAAAATGAGACCCCAAAAGAGATTAGTTAAAAAAACAGTCTTAAACATATTATGTAAGAGCTCAAAGATTGGAGAGCAGATAAGGAGAGCAGTGCACAGGGCCTCCGCGCTCAAATCACAGCTCTCTAGCTCTGCATTCATGCTGCTGGATTAACGCAGAAGGGATGAGACCCATCTAATGGCTGGTCTTTATGTAATGCAAAATAAACCAGATAAATGTTCTAGAAAAACACAGCACTGATTTGTGACTTTACCAAATTATTTTGTCAGTCAAAGCACCAGGGGAAGAATATATGGCATGAATTGTATTGTACTTGGGGGTACCTGCAACACCAACAGGCCCAGCCTGCAGAGCAAAGTGACACACAGAACAAAGGCAGCAAAAACCACTGTATGAGTGTGCTGCACAAATTGCAGTCCTGCTCCTACTACTGACTACAACCAGGAGTCTTCCTTCTTTTCCAAGCAACCAAAAATCCAAGAAAGAACCAAGTCCTGATACACAGGATCATAAAATATTCTGAGTCGGAAGGGACCCACAAGGATCATTGAGTCCAACTCTGAGTCGGAAGGGACCCACAAGGATCATTGAGTCCAACTCCTGGCCGTGCACAGGACACTCCAAGAATCACACCATGTGCCTGAGAGCATTGTCCAAACACTTGAACTCTGTCAGGGTTGGTGCTGTGACCACTTTCCTGGTAATACCATTCTAGTGCTCAACCATCCTCTGGGTGAGAAACTGTTCCCTGATATCCAGCCTGGACCTCCCCTTCCTCAGCCTCATGCTGTTTCCTTTGAAGTCTATGTAATTCACATGGCAGTCTGTGACAAAGCATGAGTTAGTGCCATACAGTAAATATACCCATGAGATATTTTGACCTCTGCAACTGGCTATGGTCAAAGATATCTGCACCTCTCTTTTAGGAGGTCAGAATTAAATCCTTTTGCGTGTTTAAAATTTTAACAAGTTCCTTTAAATTTTGAAGAAAATGTAAACCTATACAAGTTACTGAGCAATCAGGCATTCACTGCCATGTAAAAATGAAAATGACAAGCCTTCTCTCTTAGAAGAGAGATATACCTCTCTGGAAAGGTTTACCAGAGACAGGCTCTATTTACTGTAGTCCCAAGAGCTTGACAGAGGCAGTCACTCCATTGCCCAGCACTGCAGGAGGTGAACAGACACCCTATTCCTACAGCTGACCCACCCCAGTGTCTGAATACTGCTGGTGCAGGGACAAAGGCCCTGGGCTGTGCTTTGCTGCAGAGGGGCTACCCCAGGCCAGAGAGAGGCTGCTCCTGATGGCAGCTGGCATCGCCTCGGTGCTGCCACTGCCCTGGTAATTTAAACCAGCAATAAACTAAGCCCACCACCTCCTCTGCAGCTGACATGACCACCCTTCTGCCACCTCTCTGTCAGCAGAGCTGTGGAAGAAAGAGATAGTGGATTACAGAATGAAGATTCAGAAAAAAAAAAAAAATCTCACTGCCACCGCAAAAAAAACCCCACAACCCTAAACCAACAATAAATAAATAAATACATAAATAAATAAAGATAACACCACCCTGAAAAAAAATCTAATTTCAAAAAATCAGGATTTCTTTACTTTCACACTGCTGTGCTGTACTTTGGGCAAGCCTATTCCATGCTGTTTCCAAAGGAAACAATCACCAGGATTTTTATCGATTATATACTGTGGCTGCCTAATTATTGATCTCAAGACATTCTACTGTCTGTTTCCAGTGCAAAATACCAATTTATTTACAAAGTTCACAAACACAGAGTTTGTGGTCTGAGCAACAGCTGGGATGACAGGCCAGGTCTAAATTTCCCTGATGTAAATACTATATTTCTGAAATCCACAATACCAGAGCATTTATAACACTTCAACCCTCTTTCTGCATCCCTTATATTATTTTCTGTATCTCTTATCACAACTGATCACCAGCTCCACAGGATGATAACAGCCCAGGAAAGCTGCAAACAGGAAAAATAACCAGAATTATAAAAAATATGAAGTGGGTAAAAGAGCCAGCCAGACCTGTTATTCAAGTCATATAATTCCCTAGAAAATAATTTTCCCAGGACTTCATTAAAACATTCAAATTGTGCAGGTGGTGCCCTGCTTTCAGTTTTAAATTATAATCCACTTGGGAACTGGGCAAGACTGGACAGCCAACTGTGTAAATTTTTATTTTAGTTTTTTTAAGTGGAGTGTGCACATCAAAAAGACAGTCTTATCCATAGGTCTCCTCTAGTTCTGATTTACTGATTCAATGAACAATTTCTGGAGAAGCTCAACACATTTTTACAAAAGGATTAGATTGTCAGGCTTTATACCTACATGAGATTTCACAATGTTTATTCCTTCTGTCTGAATGGGCACTATTAAAAAAATAAAAAGAAAAAAGAAAACCACAAGCAAAATGGAATTTTAGCAATAAATTAAACTTGTAAGTGTAGCTGTCTTTACATAAGTCACCAATAATTAACACTCGTTCCAGTTTGAACTTAATGGAAACATGTATTTTGCAATTCTAGCTCTCAGAGATTTAAGCAATCTATTTCTAAATTATCTTATTAAAATCCTAGAGATTTACAGCCCATTAACCAGCTGTTCAAAATTTTACAGAAAAACTCAAGTATACCCCAAAAGTAAACAACTATGCAAAATATCCATCTTACCAACTAATTTATTTTAAAATTACCTTTAATATATCCCAAATTTCTATTTTGTTTACAACTGTCTATGCAATTTTCTCAACCAAAAGCAAAGGTCAAAAGAACACCCAGGGATGAATGACACCTCGTTCCTTTGGAGGACTCCATTGCCCCTGTATCCCAAAATGGCTGGGATGCAAATCTCACTTCTGCACCTAAAAACTCTCAAGCCAGAGGGATGCACTTGCACCAAGATCTACCTAACCACTGAATCAATAATTCATTTCTTCTGTGTAGTTTAAACCAGCTGCAAGAGAAAAACTGTCCACCTGTATTTTCCCCTTGATTAAAGGCCACTAGGTATTGGTTGCTTCTCTTCATCCCAGAGGAGATGAGATTCCAAAATGTTGCCGCCTGCTGGCATCCCAGGAACGCCCTAGTATAACCCGTTCTTATCCCCCCGCAGTGTGGCAAAGGAGCATATGGAAAAAACTGTAACAGCTATAGTGAAAGTTTCATGTGACCCTAAATTCAGGCAAAGGTTTCATGTGACCCTAAATTCAGGCAGTCCTGTCCTGGCCAGGCAGACCTGACCTTGCAGGGCAATACATAACACACACCGATCAATAACTCTGAACAACAGCAGTCATCACCCTGGATTTCACGAAAGGCTGGCTTAATTTTAAAATGTCACAGGACTTCCATAATCTGTTCTCCATGGACAACAGTCCCTGACTGCCTAAACTAGCTAGGAAGGGTCTCATAGTTCCCCAATTCCCCTCCTTTATTCAAATGCCACGGCTGTGAACATGATCTCTGAGCAGTCAGGAGTGGATTGATGTAAGCCCTGGGAAAGAAAAACTAGACAGTGGTTAAACCCATAGCTCAAAACCACATCATAACATTAATTAAACATTAGTTCTTAGTTCCCAGTCCAGCATTCGACACAGGAATTACAGCATCAGGCTGATGACTTGTAACTATTCTCAAAGCAGACCCTAGCTTAACTGAAAGAATAAAAGACAGAAGAAAATAATAAAAAAGAATAAATAAAAAAGAAATTAATAAAAAACATAATGAGAATACATAGCTAGCAAACATCACCATAGGGGAAAAGTGTTATTTCCTATCTCCCAATAAGCATGACCTAGCTCATTAGGTACAATGTCTGCTTTGATATTAAAGCCATATAGCAAGCAAGTGAAGCAGTACTAGCAACATGTATTGACTTTACAATATCCATGTTAATTATACTGATATCCAAGGGCTGCACTGCCTTGAAACATCAAACTCCAATTCAATCCTTGTCCAAGTTTATGAGTCAATAATCCTGTTGTTGCAGGATTATTGTGCAAGCAAATTAAAGTTTTGTCAAAACATGGCACCTGGCAGCTCCAAGTCAAAAAACTGCAAGAGATGGATAGGGCACAGCAGTTAGCCTAGGACACTTTCTGCTGAAGCTGCAGCCAATTACCCATTACACCCATTTTTTGGGTTGATGAGCAACCTCTTCCATGTTTTTTAGCTGTTCAGCAGAATGAATGGAATTTTTATATTCTAAACTAAATAGTAATTAAAACTAAATAATATTGTGCCTGAATGGTGACTTTGTTCCACTGAACCACAACTAGGCAACACAGGGCTTGCAGTAAAACCACCTCTCCGAGATTATTTTTTGGCTCTGTGCAAGTCTTCTTGTTCCATCAAAGGAATGCCCTCACAGACAAGGAGTCAGCCCTATACCAGGTGTTGGTGTGGCATCACGACTGCATCACAGGTGACAGATTTCCTTCCCCGCCCCAGGGGTGAGGGTTTTTATATGCAATGCCTGAAAAAAAGTGCACACGTACTTCCTTGCTGGGTATCTTCACAGTACAGCATTTTTCAAGGACGCAACACAAAACCCTGCTTTAATCTGACAAACAAGGAGCATTTGGGAAAATTAACAAGACCGTAAGTTGTGTTTTGTATTTGTGGAGCGTTGCGTTTCCGTGGCAACTGGGGGCTATGGGCTTTAATTACCATCACGTTAAGGGTCCCTGCTGCACAGGGGCGTGAGACACTGCCAGGCAGGGGGAACGCAGGAGCAGCGCCTGCGCTCCCCTCTCTGCCCCACAGCTGCCTGCAGAGGTCGAGGGCACCTGAGCAACCAGCACAGCAGAGGGCAAAAAGATGTCTGGGATGGGGAAACCGAGGGGAAGCACAAGACTGACCATCCTTAGGAGAGATGACGGATGACGCCCACCTCCCCAAACCACCGCCTCAAAGCCAGGGATGCTCAACATCAGAGGACGACAGGAGGAAAGAGGGACTCGGTGCCCAGAGATAGAACAAGTGGGCAGAAGGTTTTGCTTGAACAGGCAAAGATCCTGCTGCAGCCATCTTCTATGGCACAAATGGAATGGCTTCTATTTTGGGACCAGGAGATTAAAATAGCTTTACTTTAGTCAAATTGATCTTGAATGAGACAGGAAAGATAAGGACTGTGACTGTATGGAGGTCCCTGCAACGAAATATCCATTCTCCAGAGCAAACACAGAGCTACATCCGATACATCATCTCTGAACAGAAGAAAAGGAGACAAGTATGAATCTGTAACAAAAATACAGCTACACATCTACAGATTAAATTTTGCATAGTCCTGCTGAACAAGAGTAACGTTGAAAAAGGAGGAAATATGACACACAAACCAAACTAGATTAGAGCCACACAGGTTTGGATGGTTAGTCAGATGTCCTGGTCTGCAGGAAGCACAAACCCCATGAAAACACTTGGAACTTACATCCTCCCCTCTGCTGCCCACCCTATCAAAGTATTACTCAAGTATTTGCCTTTTGCTGCCATCATGTTTCATAAGAGAGATGGGAGCTGCCTTTACAGTTTGCAAGAAGACCCATTTTCTGTAGGTATATTAAAATTTCTGTTAAGTGGAAAGTGAAGTGCCCATTTCTGGGGGCTAACCCTGCTTCGTGTCAGAAATCACCCCATCACAGGAACCCCCAAGCACAGGACAAGCACCTGGGGAGTTCAAGATGCTCCCAGGACTCTCAACAATCAAAGCAGGTTTGCAACTTTTAGGCCTAAGTGTATTAAAACCTGCAAGAAACCTCCAAGTTCCTAAACTCATTTCTGGATTTTTGCAGCACTGAAAAAGTAAATAGAAAGAAACATAATTAAACAGAAGTGAAGAAATGCAGACTTACCTGCCAGGAGACCCAGTGACAAATTTCCTTCCTAGCACAAAAAGAATAAGGAAAGCAGTATTTAATTACTGCTGCTGTTAACAGGTGGGCTTTTATACCCCATGGAAGTGAAAAAAATACCCCAACAGTCAAAAGCCCATGACAAGGAGACAATTAGTGAGGCTTTCTTCTTGCTGATGGAGCAGAGGGGAAAAGCAAGAAAGAGTAAAACATTTGCTTATCCGCCATGGATATTTTCTGCCGTGCAATCTGTCCACCAGCCCTTGCCATATGTGCCACCCTTTCTGCTGGGAGAGATGAAGGCAGCAGAAAGCTGTCCATCAAGATGCTAAACCTTCTGGAAAGCCCTCCCCTACGCACTTTGCCCTGAAACAGGGACTTTTGTGGATGAACAGAATACACTTAGTTAGATTAAACGCAGCTCATTCCTGGATATGTACAGAGAGAATTTGATTTGATTAATTCAAATTTTAAGGAGCAGTAGTGATTCAGAGAAAATAAAGGAATCACAGAGCTATGTTCCCTTTTCCTGCACTTCTTTATAACCAGCCTCCATCCCTACGGGTGTGCATGGAGGAAATTCAGGGAGACTGCACTGGGATTAATCACAAAATGGCTTTGATGACAGAGAGAAGCTGGGGGTGGAGGGGTAGAAAGGATAAAAGAACTTTCTGAATAGTTAAATTGTAGGACTTAACTATTTTCAGGGAGAAACACCATCCCATCTCTTCCTTCAGGCGAATGCCACCTTGCATAACTTGTTACAGCTGGTTTCCCCCATCAATCACAACTTGAGTGATGGTGAAAGCTATTTTCAAAGGTAAACTATGCTGTTACTAAGCAGTTTTTTAGCTTAGACATAGTGTGAAAATAATGAAGCTACCTCCTAAGCTAACAAAAACCTCCAATCTCTTTGAAAATAAGTATTTCTAAGATCTGTGCAAGACAGAGCCAAGAGGACATGGTTTAGAGGCAGCTTAGATAAATTATCTGTCCTCCTCCTGCAGGAAAGGAGGCAGAGTCCTCTGCAGGAATGAGTGCCTGTGGCCTGCAAGAAACCCATGACAACCCATGGCCAGAGGAAGAAAGTTGAAAGTACTACAGAAAGAGCGCAGAGCATGATCCAGACTTGGTCTGAAGCTTACAGCTTCAATTTTCAGCCTCAACCTGCCAAACCTCAGCAGCTAAGGAACATCACCTGGTGAACCTAGGAAACCCCTTAAACCGGTCTGCCCTGCCTAGAGACTGCTTCTTTTCTCCCTAATGAAATAAAACAAGTATCACCACATCAGAACTCTAAAAGAAAAGAGGAAAATAAGAGCCTTCTTGAGCCCATAGTCAAGAGTATTGAACTCAGGTTACCTACATGCAGGCCAAATTATCCCCTGCCCATGAGCAGGGGTGTTGCATGCAGAGTGTCTGACTCACCACCACAACTGCCCCACTTCATCTGCAGCCCAGCACAACCAGGGATCAGGGAAAGCTGGGCTGGGTCTGGCCACCCCTCAACTCATTCCAAAAGTAGTGCCATGCCTGAGCAGACTCTACTCATGCCCGGGAATTACGTTACTATGCCATGTACTAGCTGTCATTTAAATTAACTCCACAATAAAGGCAAATTCTTTGATTCTTAACACTTTAGGATGATGGCTGTGCCTCTCCCTATTAAGTCTACTGAAGACATTTTACTTTGCCGCTGTACGTAACTTAATTTCCAGGAGGAACCTTCCTTCTGATACATGTAAAAAGGTTCTTTTCAGAGCCAGCTGCCTGACCCAGCTCTGGGCACACAAAAAAGGCAGAACATGACTTGTGCAAAATATCTCCACATTATTTTTTAGGACGCTTTTCAGAAATTAAAACCTTTACACTGAGCCCTTCCAGTTAGGCTACCTGTCATACTGCAAGAGATGTACTCTGTACAGATACTGCAAATAAATGGCTTCACACATCAGCAAAATTTACATAATAAGAACATGTTAGATCTAGAAGTTGTAGTCTAAAAATATACAAATATTATCTTAAATAAAACCCATTTAAATACTTTGTATGTAAACAGGTCTTTACATACACAGTAGACTAGTGCTTGATCTGAGGCCTCCAGACAGGATTCAGAAAAGGAAGTGGACACTGAGTTGACTATGTAAAATCCAGTCTGGTTCTACATATTTGACAGACACAAAGAATATGGAAGCAAAGACTGCATTTGTTTTAGTCCTGGTGTAGGAATCATATATTTTCGACTTCATCGCCACCAAGGAGTAGAGACAACAGCTATTGAATGAAAAAACCTCATTTTTTCAAAAAAACACTTCTCTATCCCCTGTTTATTTCACATTCCCTATTACCCTGACTGATTGCATTAAAAAATAGAATTTCACTAGCTATTACACAGGTAAGCTTCTATGGTGCAACTCTTTACCTGCCTGAGGTGCAAGGTTTGGCTGCTTCAGCGTGTCCTCTGAATCCTGTCAGTGCCCTCAGACAGAAACTACTTCAGTGGTAACACTGTTGAAAAATGGTTCTTTCAGCTTCAAGTGAGAAATTTTAGCAAAGCTGCGCAGTAGTGCACACACACAGCAGGCAGCAGGCTCTGCTATGTATTCTCACATGAGTGACAGGGGCTAAATATTAAGCAGCAATCTCCTACCCTCCCCTTGCAGAATTAATAATGTGGAATAGGGAAAGCTGAACTGCTGGTACAGCATTTCTGTCCACTTTCCTCGGTAGTCTTGTTCTCTAAAAGGTAACATTCCTAAACAAAGGGAAAAATTAAAATCATTACCTTTAAAGTGAGTAGTAAAAATTAAAATCAAAGAAAAAAAAGACACTAAAAACAGGTAAGTGGCAACACTTATGTAAAACATCAAACTGGTAACTATATGCAGAAATTATACAGAAGAGACACATTAATAAAACTAAAAATCTAGAAATAAACTAGAATAAAATTGCTCAATAAAACAGAATTAAGTCCTCACAGAAGGCTACAAGCAAACATGGGGAAAGCTCAGAAGTTTGCTAGGGTGGGGAGGCATCAGGACTCCAACTGCTACACTCATCTAGCAAACAAAAACTAAGTTTTTAAAAAAACCAAAGGCATGAAATTATGAAAGAAAAATGTATTTCAGTTCTTAATATAGTTAACAATGAATTTGCAAAATATATACAAGACATTTACTCACATCATCAAGGAATTCTGGTTCACCACGTTTTGGGAAGACAGTGGTAAAGGAGTGGTGTGCAAAGAGCCGTAACAGTTCAGATTCCTAACTTCAGGCACCACTTTTCTGTAACCATGGTCAAAATGGTTGCAGCAACAGAAGCTGACAAAAACATGCGACATCGGAGAGGAGCCAACCTTCTCCTCCTCCTCCCTGTCCAATCTCTTCTCAGCAGGCTGAAATTTTGCATCTGTGGGGGATGATACAATTTTTGCTTCCTCATTTATTCTATGTATTCAACCCTTAAGAGCTAGCTTTTAAAATACCAGTCTTGCTTTGAAGGATATTATTTCATTAGTAGTGTTTTTGGAAAAAGGTCTTTAAGAGGCAGACGACTCACCCTCTGGAGTATCCATCTTCTTTGCACTCCCTAACCACAATTCTTGTTTTCCCAAACCAAGCACTTCTCAACATGTTAGGCTAGGTTCACAGACATAAAAAATTCAAACCACCTTTTATTTGTATACTTTTTTTTTTTACTCCCAACTCATGCTAAACAGTTTCACATGTTTTATGCCAGGTACTTACATGAAACATTTTTTTAACTTTATAAACTTTTTTTTTAATTGCTGCATTTGTTCACAAGCCAGAAACCACCCCAAATAACACTCTTGCTCCATTGAGAGCTGTGCAAACAATCCCAAAGTATTATAGTGTCTCCAAGATAAGAATGCACATTCGCATGGGATGTATTTCTTTTCCACCAAAAGGGAACAATACTGTGCACAAAGACTGTGGGATGCCAGAAATGCAACACAAGGACCAGATGGGCTGTAGACACCTGCCTACCCTTCCTACAGAGGTGGCAGCAGTAGCTGCTCTGTTCTTAAGTCCAGGACAGTTTCATGCAACAGCACTAGCGTGCAGTGGATTATTCGGAAATAGCAGACTTTCCAGCTTTTTTGCTCCTATCAGCAGCAACAAGGATTTACTTGGAAGTTCACCTGCAAACTATTTGTAAAATCCAGATCTTTTAAGAAGTAATTCAAACTTACCATCAAGTTCAGAGTACTGCAGTGACTCAGAGGAACAGGGCCTAGTGGGTCAAATAGACAATGCAAAAACTCATCTTCATTTGACAGTCACTAAAAAAAGCTAAAGAATACCCAGAAAACAAGTGCACACTATCCTGAGAAGGGTTCCTTCTGCACCAAGCTTCTAATACTAAGACGTATGAGTAAACCCCCACAAAACCCCCCCAGACAACAACATGAGAGTTTCATTCAAAGAAGACAACATGCTTTAAAAAAGCTTGCTTTAAAAGCAGGAGACTCACCTACAAGCGACAATGCCTCTTAGTATCAGTCATATGGGATGAGAACACAGAAACAATAGATAATACCCCAGGCAATTTGACACTGTAAATAAATGGTATAGGGAGGACAGAGTCATGAAAAAGCCATCCTAGTTGAAGAATTTTAAGATGGAAAAGATGAAACTGCTGATGGAACCAAGAAGTTATACTGGAAAGCTACTGCAATAATATACCATATTTTGGCTGAAGGGAGTAATTTGCATGCATTTCCCTTTGTAAACTTCAGGAACAGAAAAGTATGAACTCGGATTTAGTGCTTGTCCACATAGATCAGTTCAACTGAGTATTAGGTTTCAATGAAGTTAAATTTGGAACTGATACTTTGCTGTTAAAGCATGTTGTCTTGCTTTAGCCAATCCTTATTACTAAATGGAATCTAAAACAGAAAGGGTTTACAAAGACTCTTTTTGTTTCCACCGACTCTGTGAAAATAAATCACTGCAGCTTTCCCATATATAATAAAAGTTGTGTTTTTTCCTAGATGATGGATTTAGAGAACAGCATATCTGCTGAGGGCCCAGCTGGCTGGAGACCCCTGTTTTCCACTGGCTTCCTGACTTCCTTCAAATTTGCAAATGCAACCAAGGGGGTGTGTTGGCCTAGAGATTCCTACCAAGTGGAGAACTGGGGGCCAAAGTGTTCAATGAAGTAGCTATCTTCATTGATAGGTAAAATCTTACCCCAAATAATTATTGTTAAGACTGACACACAGTATGCTTAGGGTAAGAAAATACACCAACAAAACCACTCAATCTCACTAACAACTTTCAATCTTCAGTCAAAAAAACTAACACCTGACAGCCAGACCCCACTTGCTCTCCCATTTTTTCTCCCCTTCCCTCCCCTCCTCAAATCCTGGAAAAACAGCAAAATGGGAATTATTCTTTGGGGCAAACATTTCCACTTGGAAACAGCAAGTGTAGTTATTTCAAAATTCCTACACATCAACAAATCCTGAAGGCAAACAGATTTAGTGAAAATAGAAAGAACAAATGCCTGAATCATCTTCAGTTTTTCATTCTGTTTTTCAGAAGCATATCATCCCTTCCTGATTTTTAAAATGTCTTAATCAAAGAACTTGTGTTACGTAAAGTTTGCATGCTCTGCACAGTGCCAGTGAAATGAGCAACTTTTTTTTTGCAGGGTGGTTAATAAAGGCTACCTGGAAGTTTACAGGGTTTCTAGGAAGCCCACTGGAAAACCTTATGGGTAACTGTACAACTATTACTACATACGTATCCTAGGAGACCAAAGAGCTTTCACATTTAAGAGCTTATTTCCCAGCCACCCTCTTGATACACATCTCATGCAATTATAAATAATACAAATAGCCATGAGAAAGGAGGACATTGGTTTAATTGCAGGCAGAAGGTACACAGATCTCTTCTTGTACCTGTTTCTCTGTTTTCATTTTATTTCACTTCTTCTCACGTTCCGGCTACAAAGATGCTCTGTAAGATTATCTCGTATAATTCATGAAATGTGTTTTTAAAACTGAATTTTACAATTATGCAAAGTTAGTATTTTTTTATCTTTAAAAATTCACACACATACATACACATCACCAGAAAGAACCTTTGTATTTAGTCAAGTGCAATCTAGATTCCTGACTACAACATTTTGCAAAGCATCAGCCTATTTAAAAAAAACATAACAGAGAACCATACAATTTTGGAAAAAACCTAGGAAAAATAAATGAAAAAAAAAAAAGGCACAAACCAGCTAATTTAAAAGAGATTCATTTTACACTTCATGGATGAATAGCCTATGCATTTGAAACAAGCCAAATCAAAAGCAGCCCCCTCATTTCTTGTTTGTAATGCTCATCACAGGGTCTAACCTGCAGTTAAGGACTCGGCGCCCAGCCTCTGAAGAGAAGCATCCTTAAAATGCCGAGCAGAGCCCTGGAAACACCCTGGTATGACTCCTTGGCAGCCAGAATCCAGGATCTGTTACTAAACCTGCAACACAGAGCACGACAGCCCCTTCCCTTCATCACCTTTTTTAGTCTACATTTCTTAGCCTTCCATCCCAGCGGAGGCAAGGAGGCAACACACAACACGTGCCCAACAGGAAAAGAAGAATATACTGCTGGTCTCCTGGAGGAGGGGATATCACATGACAACACGGAACTCCAAGGGAAAAGGTTGTTGGCATGTCGGTATACACAAATTAATTCACCAAGGGGTAATTAAAACAGGACCAGTTCCTCTTAAAGCCACTGAGCAGCTCTTGGGGTTTGATTTCCTTAAAGCGGTAAATTAATCACCTAACCTCACACAAATGTGAGTGAAGCCCTAACAGGTATGGCTCAGCAAATACTAACAGAGGCAGGAGCCAGTAAGAAAGATCTGCAGGCACTCTCTTACACCATGCCCTTTGCAAAACCTAAACTTAACATTAAAATTAACTGTGGGCTAAAATGTCGCCAGCGGTTTCTCATGAATGCTTAATGCAACGTTGCTACTCTGCACAGCACACCCTGGTTTTGTAAGCACAGCCCGCGCAGGAATCCTTACAGGAACTCTGTGCCTACGGTGGCTTTACAACACAGATGGGACATTTCCAGTCCCTGTCGTGCTATATGCTATAAATATTATTCAAAGCAACACAACGTTTGCAAGAAAAACGGCAAAGTGGATTATGTAACTTCTTTCCTTTCTTCCCCTCCTCTATTTAAGAAAATTCTGCTCTGTTTAAAGAAGAAAATTTAAGTGAAACATTGAAACTGTTTTCAAAATTGCACATACTTTCTGAAAAAGTCTCAATTTCTGTAGTTTTATAATTCAGTATCTCAATACTAGAGTTGTATTCAACACAGAAAGTCCATTTTACATCCTGAAATTGCTTTACTTTTGTCGATTAAATAAGGAGGGGGAAAATTTATCATTATTTTCTTTCAAGTTAACTAAGTTTTTGGCTTTTTGAATACTATAAAATCGTGCTTATTTGCAGACTCACAAACTACAAGCGTCTTCCACAGCAGCTTTATAAAGTCTAATAATTCCACTTGCAAACTGCATACTTTAGTGTTATGCTTCTCTTACACTGGACATAATAAAAATTACATACAGAAGGGTCGACAACCAGCCAAATGTGATAACCACCATATCCCTCAAGACTGTCCTCCTCCTTCACTTAGTTCCAAGAAGTGGATGAAAAAAAAAAAACCCAAATCTACAAGCATCATGATAAATGAGCAGTAAAATAGTGTTCTCCAGCAGCAAAGGCTTAAGTTTGAGGTGTCAATGGATGCTTCACATGACTTCAGGGTGGACTTTGTAACACCCTCCACTTGAGAAAACATGACTGCAAAATAAATCATCCCCCATGAAAAAGCAGCAAAACTGTTTTTCCTGCCTCTTCTTGGCTGGGAATGGCTTTAAACAATTGGATAAACAGCATAATGAAGAGGACTGATGTCGTTCTGGTTCATGAAAGATCTGCATGGACTATACAAGACACCACCCCTGATGAGACCATCAGATCAGTTAAATAAATTGTCCAGTCAGAAGTGAGGCCCATTCTGCTCCTTCCCATGAGATAAACGCTGTGAGAGTATTTCAAAGTCACAGCATTAAGAACACTTTTGACCTCTGCTAGACGTATCCAACTGCATTAAAATGACAATGTCAATGATATTTATGCTAGGCTAGCGGCGTTTTCTTTGGGTTTTTACATCTACTTGTAATGCCCCATTTCAGCTGAAGAACCTATACAAACCAAACCCAGCTACTGTATTCCTCTGTGAGTACACCAGTACTACACCTACATGGGCTTCCTTCAGCACATGTGTCATTAATTAAAATAAAGTCATAGCTGAAATGGCATTTGCTAAGATAGCACCATTTTTGCCATGAGGATCATGGCTGCATGGAACAGTGTGGTGAAACACCCCAGAACAAAGGAAGGGGCTTTAAGCTCAGCCCTTACCCTGCCACACGAAAGGGGCTCCCCAACCCAGCCCTGCTGCCACAGGCCTCCCTGTGGACTTGCAAGCATCAGAGCTGCTCCTCCTACTGATGAAAGCACAGGACAGCCAAAATCTGCCTGCTCAGCCAACGGGCTGAACAAGAATTCTGGGTGTGGGCCCCAGAATTACCTTCAGAAGCCATGTCTTCAGAAGACCTGAGTGGCTGAAGGAAGCCTGTCCTCCTGAGTGCTGAACCTGCTCCCTCAAATAACGTGGTGTTTAATGCACAGACTCTGCAGCTTTAGCAGTACTTTGCAACCCAAAATTTAACATTTTAAGATTTTGTTTGAACTAAGGCATGTCACATGATTGCAAAGAGCAGCCGAATAATGAGATTTACGGGAAAGAAAAACCTAGCATAAACCCACATATTATACTAACCTAAAAAAAAAAAAGCATTTACAAAGGAAGAGGTAAACAACTTTTACCCTCATTAAAAAGTTGAGAAATGTGCACACCACCACTAAAATACAATTAATACACAGCCTTCAGGAGAGTCCAAAGGGGCAATTTAATTAACCACCCACTGATTTCATAAATGACAAGAACACACAAAGGTAATGGCACCTTATAATTGAAAATGTCCTGTTTATTTAGCTGAGCAATTGTGCTGGTCTATGTTGTGCATAAATATGAGGAAACATATTTTCAACTCAGGACATTTTAACTTTGTAAGGTGTAACATAACAACATACTGCCCATGATATAGTCACTGTACGCTCCACTTATTTAACGCCTTTATCCAATAATCTGTAAGTCACTGACAATCATAAAGGTCTTAACCTTTATGAACTTTTCTGATGGGCTTTTTCCATGCCCTCTTCAGAAATGTGGAAGAGCTGAGAGGAAAAAAAATTTAATGATATGCCACTTCAAACAAACTATTGCCTCATTTAGGGACTTAGTCATATCTGTAGTTCTCCCATTTTCGTACAAAGGGACCCTCTGTAAGCTCCATGAAATATTTCTGCTGGTGATCTTCTAAACTCATTTTCTCACTTTCTTTCTTTTCTTTCACATGAAAAAAAAAGCTTCCTTTCAGCTACTACATTCTTTGTAAAGGCTAAAGAGAAGCACCTCTTACCAAGGTAGGAAAAGAACATAGCAAAACGTGAAAGGCTCTTCCCTGTTTTTTTCATTGAACTTTTCAGGGATAAGGTTGGAATTAATATTCCTTTTTGCATTCACAAAACTCAAAATGCCTTTGTGCTGCTACATTACAACCATCAAAGTCTACTTGACTAAACATGAAACAGAGCAACATCTGAATTTATGAGCTGAATTTATTTCATCTCCCTATCTAATGGACACACTAGAAGCGCTCAAAAGAGATGTGGAGAAACCAGAGACAGCCCAGAGAGGGGAAAGATGATCAAAGGACTGGAAAATCTGCTGTTTGAGGAGAGGCTGAGAGAACTGGGTTTGCTCAGCCTTGAGGAAAGGCTTAGGGGAGACTTTATCAACATGTTCCAGTATTTAGAGGGTATCTGGAGACTCCTATTTTACAAGGAGACACATGGAAAATAGGAGGGGTAATGAGTACAAGTTATGTCTGTGAAGATTCTGACTGGACACAACAGGAATGTTTTTTACAATGAAAACAATCAGCCATTGGAATAATGTCCCTAGGAACACTGGTGGATTCCCAAATGCTGGACATTTTCAAGATGCATCTGGAGAAGGTGTGGCACCATCTTGTCTAGGCTATGCTTCTCTAGGCTGCACCTTTTGTCTAGGCTGTCCAAGAAAGGTTGGACCAGATGATCCTTGAGGTCTCTTCCACCCTGGTATTTTCTCATTTTATGATTTATACTTGCTTTGGGGCATACATAATTTAAAATAACAGACTGAAGAGATTCTCCAGGCATAAAAGTCCCCATGGCAAAGCTGACTTTGCCAGACTTTTAAAAGGTTTTCCTTACAGAATTCAGCAACATACCATACAATGATCCTAGCAGTCCACCACCACCACAGCAGCAGGGTGTACAAGGATGGATGCGGCTGCCTCGTACATCAATCTCAGATCTCTCCTCCCACCCGCCCCTCTTATCTGCTGCCATGCAATGACATCAGTGACTTGACATAACACTGTCTCCCTGCCCTCCTAATACAGGAAAAGCATTCCTCAAAAGAAATTGCAGCATTAAATGTTGATCCCAAGAGCATCACTGAACAATGGAACTACCTGAAGCGACCAGTTCACTTGTACACATTAAATACACATTTCTGCAATTCTGGATCCAAGAGCAAAATCTTTACCTAGTGGTATTAGCTAGTCATGTTGACTGTTCCTGAGGGTTTCCCATCATTAGGTGTTTATATAGATATTTACTCAGTCTGTAGCGAACCTTTACCAGGCATACCTAGCTGGATCAGCTGCCCATCAGTGATGACACCAGATATGTAAACATCTTTTTTAAATGATGAATGCTCCCATTATGTTTATGCACTAGGCTTAACTTACCAATCAGATGAGGAAAGAAGAGTTCTTGAATAAATACTATGAAGTATCTTCTAATATCTTTATCAAAACCTTTTTCTTTTCAAAGTCCTTCCAGCTTCCACGTGTTAACGGAAAGCATTCCATCAGAGACTGCCTGTGCACCACAACCCAGCAACAGCACCTTTGGGTTCCTTGTTACTACCCTCTCTGGTCCTCAAAGGACTTTCTGGCAAATTACTACAGGATTGAGCACAACAGTGTTTTCCAGTGGTTAATCATGGTAACTGCTGCATGTTTCCAGGATACATTCACCCTGTGAAAATGGTTTAGATTTTCTGCTTCAAAATGTTATAGAAAACACTGCCTAAATTCTAATACATCATTCAACTGCTTGCAGCTTCCAAAACAATCTGGACTGCTCAAACTGAGTTGTTTCTCATGGTTACTACTGAAATGAACTTCATCAGAAATAGTTACCTTCTTCCATGCCACAAATGTATTTTGAAAGAAAATCATGATGCACAAGTCTCTGAAAGAACTCTATCTACCCATCATACTTCTCCCTAACAACTGCACTCAAAGTTTCTCCAGTGGTCTTACCTGCAGTAAGAGCCCACCCATAGTACACAGATTCCATGGGCTAAGTTAATGAGGTAAGGAAGCATTAGGAAAGAGATTGACCACAGCTAGAAAAAAACCTTCATCATACAATACTAGTTACAAGTGTTGTGCTACACTGGGGAAAGCTCTCAAAGCAAAGCAGTATTTTGTGACTCACCAAAAGTCACTTGGGATGCAGGACAGATGGAAAGTAACAGGGAGTTCTCACTAGCACAGAAGAGCTCTTAATTTTTCACAAAATATCTGAATTTCCCATTGCAGCAAGCAGAAATAGCAGATCTTGAAGGCTACATTCCTCAAAACCTTCCTGTAGGAATTCCTGTACTGCCTGTTTAAGTAGGTTAAATGCTGCCTATCTCCTCCCTACTGTTAGGAAGGTTATTTTTTCCTTTGTAACAGCATTCTCCCAAGTTCTCTCCTACACTAGTTTGAGGAGAGAGTCAAGGTGGTCTGCATCCTTATGAAACTTGCCCTCACTATATCTCTCCAGTCAGCCCAGAAGGACAGGCAGTAGCTGGCTGTCCTCCCTCCTGGAGTGATCCCTCAGCGTGCTTCTACGGGATGTGGGGTGGATGCAAGGAGAAAAGTTATTAAGTGATCAAAATACACACTGAAAAATAATTCATTTTAAGTATTACATGAGGGATATAAGTAGTCTATTAATTGCATCTTCTAGATTAATTTCTAATTCCATCAGGTCATGGCACAGTGAAGTAATTTAAATCAAGGGATTTAACAGCATTTTGAATTAGTTTAATAATGCTAAACCTTACTGTATATATTCAAGTATTTAACTCACAAGAGCTGCTTTTTTTTACCATTCTGTAGTATTAGTTTAAAAGTCACATGGATTTCATTATCATTCCTGGTAGAGAACTTTATTTAAAATTTACAATAATAATGAAAATAAATAATTGAATTTTTGTATTTCACATTTGAATACAACCAATTTGAATTACAACTTTTAAACTTGAAAGAGCTCAATTACACATATAATATTTCTTATTATTACAAAATTAATTAATTTGGTGCAGTAATATTGCTCTTTCCCATCTGTCCCCCCTGCCACCAAAGGCTTGTTTGATTTCTACCACTGAACAGTTCCTTCCATTTGCTGGTAGTCCACCACAGCACATAATTTTGAAAGCAGCAGTCTTGTCTTGAGCTTGAATCACTGTCTCCAAAAACCTCATCCTCACAAAATTTCTTTCAAATTCTCCAAAATTCTCCAATTAGAACAAATAGAAAATAAAGTACTGCCCAGGGTGGTTTCTCGGTTTCTCTGCACACCAGCAGTTTGACTACCTCAGCATCAGCAGGCCTGTTCAGCACAGGGCCCGCTCTCGTACAACCCATGCAGACTCCTCAACCCAGCAGCTCAGACAACACTTGCTATCTTTTAGCAAGTACCTGCTGCTGACTGCTTCCATTTCCACAGGCTTTCCCATGGCTTCTGGTTGTATCAGCAACCTTCAGGGGGCCTTTCACTAGCTCTACCTCATTTCACATTTCAAGAGAAGAGAAGAACACAGGGCTCAGCTCAGATAAACTGTAGCTCACAAATCCAGATCTTATGCCATCTCCCTACATCTCTACTAGCATCACAACTGGAGGGTTACTTTAAAAATGTCTTATGTATGTACATTACCTGGTTTTAATGAATTAAAAAATAGAAAATTCTACTCAAAGAAAAATACACAGACTATCTGCTGTAAAACTGTCTGGGCAAACAACTTTAAAATTCCTTAAAGGCATCAAATGTCCTAAACTCAGTTTTCTGAATTGAGGGGAATACACTCTACTGCTACATTTCCTAAGTAGTTTCTTGCAGAAGAATTACATTAAGAGTTGAGGAAAAAATTAGTTCTTTCCATGCCAAGGCCTGCACTCCCTTTTCATGAACTCAAGAATTTCTAAACACACAAAAACATCTTAAATAAATAAATAAAACACCAGAAAATTTTTCTTCCAAAATCACTTTGCAGTGTAATGAGAATGGTACTTTTCCTTTACTGCATTATTATGTTCTGGTACTAACCCAAAAGTTCACACCATTTTCATTTCTTTATTGTCAATAGCCATCTAGGAAATGCTGCCACCAATAGTAAATCTACATGAAGTCACACTCCTCTGGTGCATTTTGTGAATAGCAATCAGTTCATAACACAATCCTGTTCAGTTTAAATTCAGTTTATTCTTCAATTACTGTGCTAGACCAACTCTAATTTATTATATTTTCTGGTACATTTGATTTTGAATATTATGACATCCTGGCTCATGCCATTAGAGAAGAAACATAAAATGGTGAGGATGTCTAGGGACGGCTGAGAGTAAGATAGCAACAGCCTGGAAAATTAACAATACCACTGTCTGTGCTCAGCTAGACAGCTCCCGCATTAGCACTGAAAAAAATTTGTTAGTATTTCTCTAATATAGACTTGTCATCCAGGAATAGCCTCAGAGGCACCATAAAACCCCAGCCAGTGCAGCAGGCAGCTGGGGCGGCTGGGTGGGCGGACAGCAGCCTCTGAGCCCACTGGGGCAGCTCAGCTGCAGAAGAAAGGAAACACGGGCCCTGCTGCTGCTTGGAGCTCACCAAAGAAAGAAACCAACACGGTTCTAAATGCCATCAATACTAGATACATTGATTTTTGGTTGGCTTTTTTTAGCCTTGCATTGTCTCAGTGCTAGCTACCATTTCCTTCTCCCAGCACCCAAGGTGAAATGAGAGGCAGCAGCCAGAATCCTGCTCAGAGCACCTTTCTCGAGAAGCCGGGCAGCAGGGAGGGCTTCACCTTCTCCTCCAGCTTGGTGACCGACTGCATTAACCTTCAGGGCACACTGCCAGCCCCACCTGCTTACTCAGGCTTTTGCCAACAAGAGAAGCTCTCACTGCACTGCTTTGTCCTTTGAAGATACATCCTCTTTTGCTCACTTCTTACTCCTACCTAACGCTCGGCATTGGAACTCCTGAATCCAGATAATGGAGGGCAATCCTGATGGGAAACATCAGACTCTCGTACTCATATCCGACCTTTTTCCCTACAACAGATTCTGACAACCTCAAACATGAAAAATGCTTATGTTTCTGCACAGCTTGCTCTGTCCCAAGAAATTCCACACTGGGTTTTGAAAACAATGTGTATTTCCCTTCTTTTGTCTGTTGTTCTGAAAGTCTGAAAACAGCTTACCAGAACAACCTGCACGAGTGAATGCTTTACAGGGAAACCTACGCAATCAGGCCCATGAGGGGCTGTCAGCACTGGAAAGAAGCTGCAGTGGGGGAAAATCTGGCTGGACCCAAATTCTTATTTGTTACTTTGTCCTCCAGAAAAAAAAAAAAATCAAGCAGACTTATTTTCCCCTAAAGGGTAATAATGTTTTCAGCTGTCTCTAAGCTGTTTTGTAGCTCAGGCAGTATTGCTAGCTCCTTCTAAACCTCATAAGCAGTAAGGATTTTAGTAATGATGTAAAACTGTATGTAAAAATGATGTAATGATGCATTAAAAAGAGGCTGTCAAAAATTACACGTAGCAATGCCTAGAATTACATGGAGCTAATTTACAAAACTAAGAAATGCCATGTTTTAGCTTATCCACTGCCTTTCAGTTTTTCCTCACTTCTCCTGAACCTATGTTGTACCCCAGTTTCTGGTTTCTGTTTGGAAGCTTTTTCCCCCACCCGCAACCTAAACCCACACAAAGTATGGACCCAATAGGGAGTGGCATAAGGAATGCTTAAGCATATTTCCACTGTTAGGTTGCTTGATTTAGGAAACCCCACTGAAAGACAGTTATCGGTGCATGAGAAAAAGGGAGTACAGTTTCAGCTTGTGAAGGCTGATGGAGTCAGAGCAAATCAAATCAGGCCAAATTTAGGTGGGATGAAGAACTGGGACAGAGGAGCTTTCCCCTCCTGTTAAGTGCCATCACATGCCCCAGTGTAATGAAACATTACTACCATGATGAGAGAAAAAAGCTCCTCTCATTTCGGTGTGTAGGTACCAGGAAAACACACCACCCAAGCTCTTCAGAAGCAATGACAACTCTGGCTGTAATCATTTTCTCTTCTCAATCCCGTGTACTCCTGAGTCACCTGCCTGTGCTTACACTGCAAATCAATGCACACACTCCAGTGTCTCCCTGCACCTGCTCTCATTACCCTGTTTGAAACAAATCTGGAACTGAGACTGGAGACTCGATTTCACTTCCCAGAGGGCAGAGTAATCATCAATAATTGATGTCAGTTGGTTTCATCTGGGGCACTGCCTTGGGCGTGCAATGGAGAGTTACGGTATGCACCAAGCAAAGGAGGATTTGTATATAAAATGGTTTGATAATCTGAAAAAATCCCTCAGTAAACAAAGGAAATTTACAGATAATCGTATTAAAGATTAGAGTTGTTTCAAAACAATGCAGAATGTATTCGAGAACATCTGGGAAAAAAGAGGGTAGTATTAAAAGCAAAATCTTTGGAGAAAATATCTTCCCCCTCAAACAGGAAACAGTAATTAATTCATTATTAAATCCTAATCCTTGTCAATTCATGTTAAATCAGAGCACTTTTTCTAATAAAGACTGTTATCACTATACTTAAATGCAATTTTGTAGATGAATACTTAAATATATTTACATACAGTTTTAACTCTGATTAAATGATTGCTTGATTATTCCACTTATTAATTGCTTCTAGTTTATTTCAAATTTGAGAAGCAGGATAATTTTATGTCAGAAAATTAAGTTTAATATTAAATAAGGACAGAACAACCTGTGGGCTAAGAAAAATATATCATGATAGCAAAAGTAATTTGATGTCTTTCCTTTCACATTAACTTATCAGCTGGAAAATTAAGAAAATAACTCCTTTTATTGTACAAAGGTTACTATTTTCCCATCACCCATTTACTGTGTTAAAGTTTCCAGCTGGTGATTTATGTGAAAATCCCCACAATGAAACCAATAAACTGCTCATGACATTTTCTATAATTAGTGCTGACAATTAACAGTACTGATGTTCTATTTAAACATCACAGGATTGAAGCTCCTCACTGCTGTAACTGCTGAGAGCATCAGAAGACTATTTACTTCACAACTAAAAAGTAAAAACCACAGACCTGAACAATAATTAAACTGGTAAAAAATTCCTGGATCAGATTTCTATAATGTCTTTTACTACTGTATTTCTACTCCATTCTTCCATAAAAATACTTAATGTTAGGGCTAAATCTGGCAGGATTTCTAAGACCTGAAAAGAAAAAAAGAAAGAAAGGAAAAAGAAAGCACAGGGTTTGTTTTTTCCCTTTTCACACTGTTTTACTTCTTTACATACAGAAATTAATTTTGTATATACACATACACGTAAAGTTCAATGTCAAGCAGAATGTTAACTGGATCTGTACAAGCAGCTGTTGAGCCTTAGCAAAGAAAGCCCATCAGGGATGCTTTGTGGTAACCACCTCATCATAGCTGTGCTGAATTCAGTGACTGCCCTGGGAGCAGAAGCAGGCAAAAGGACTCTCATACCCATAAAGGACCCTATGGAGTCACCGCTGTGGATCCAATTGCACAGCCAAGCTACAGGGATGGAAAAATAGGACTCAACATGTGATACATCACCTGGAAAATTATATATACAGGATAGCAATTGCTCTTAACACACACGGGGGAATTGTAGTGAAGTCCCTTCTCTCCTGCATATCAACTTAACTTGCTGGCAGGTTTTCAGGTATAGACAGACTCACCTATAGGAACACTTTACAACAAACCATCTTCTTTATCCTCAAAGTCAGTATCAGCTAAAACATAACTCTCTCCTCTTGGATGATTTGAGGCAAAAATAAAAATCCCAGTACAATGTTGACATTGCTTTGTGACATATGTTGCCTTCACTGAACTTGAAGCTTACTTAAAGGCTTCACGAGCTGTGAAACTCACATCTGATTGTTTGTAGAAGGCAACAAATCAAGCTGTACCCAAAAATTCCTAGTCAAGTATCTTCAACTTTGTAACAGCGGAACACTTACTAACATTTCCTGGCTTCACAGCTTTCCAAACTTTTCAAAGTATGAGTTAGGAAAGCATTACACTTCTACAGCATTTCTCTGGTCAATGGCACACATCCCTAACTGCAGAAGAAAGGACTGTTAACAGTTTTCATTTCACACTCCAGTAACCCAAAATCTTGTGTTACTACTCACTTTAGTGTTAATTTTCTCACAGATTCTCTTTTTCTGCTTACACAGCAAGACAGCTCAGGCAAGCACTCAGACAAGCTGTGCTGCTGATTCTCCTTTTTACCACCACTGAATCACCTTCACTTTTGCTTCATCACAAAGTTATTTTCCGTGCAAAAAGGCAGGAGAGCCACATTCAACAGAAAGTCAGTAGCTACAGTCAAAATGGATTTCAAAGGGGGAAAAATCTCCTCCTTACAACCAAATTCTTAAGGATTACTTATGCAGGATCATTCCAACACTGTATAAATACACCATGACAGGTATATTTGCTGCTCCACATGTGGTGAAGCCAAATTCAGCTTGTGTCCCTTCAAGCTACAGAATATAAAAGTATCAGTGCTGAACAGACATGCTGAGCCACCTCCCTGATAACAGGAATGGTTACTATGCCACACAAAGTAAAAAGATATCCTTTTTTATTGGTGATTTCAAAAAAAGAAACATTTGGCAGCTGTCACTGAATTCTTATGAAGCTTTCTGATGTGTGTGTACAGACCTAACTTACACAGTTTTAAAACGTTTGCATGAAATGCATAACAGATCCACAAGTACACAAACATATCTGTATTTTTAGCCTAAACGAATCTGAATAAGTCTAGCTTTACGTTCAGCATCTAAAAGGAATTAAAAGAGTTAAGAAGCATACCTAAAATCTGAAGGCTTCCTTTATAATACTAGGCAGGAAACCCTGTGAATTTTAAACCTCCAATCTTCTTTTGAAGCAGAAATGATAGTTTAGCAATAGGCTAACTGTAAAAATAGTCCAGGAATTGACCGGTACTCATTTTTAATTAACATAAAGGCAGGAAAGAACTGTTTTACTAATTCACTGGGTGAGCCTTCATTAGTCTCTGTCAATAACAATAAAAGGCTGAGAAAACTGCTCTAAAACAAATAACACATAAAAACAGGAAAGAGAGGCCAGACAGAAGGAAGTTCTCATCAACCTGCTCAGGAAGAAGCTTGACTGAAAAAGTTTTATGAGAAGTTTAAAAAACAAGTTACTTCAATTCAGAGTTGGGGCAGCTCCTGGGGCGCAGCATGGGTTTGGCTGAGAGCTGTGGTGCACACACACTGTGCCAAGGGTACTTAAAGCTGCTCTATCAGGACAGGGTTTATGGCAAACTCTTCAACACAATCAGAACGCTTACACAACACATCAGGATCTATGTGATCTTGTGACGCATTGATCAACTTTCACTTACGGTTAATTCATTCTGGTTATAAACAAGTGTTAATTCGATTTTAAAAAGCAATGTAAGAGAAAATTACATAGGGCAGGGCAATAGATCCTGTAAGAAGAGGCAAGATGACAAAGAAGGGTGGGCGACTGGTAAATAAATGCATGAACTTAGAAGTAACAATAAGGAATCCCCCTTTGCATGAAGTGGCAATAGTAGTAACTGGTTTGGGGGTTTTCCTGTAACTTTTAACCTCCAAACAGGTAGAGGTAACTTAATAAGATGCATACTTAAGTATTTAGCGTATCACAGGTATATAGTGTACTATCCATGAGGCGCATCCAGACATTAATGTCTCCAGCATGCTCCTTGAAATGTGACTTCCTCTAGATGGAGGCAACTTGGCCATAAGATGGACTTCAAACATGCTGTCCTGCACAGGTTGTTACTGATGGCAGTGGAAGAACCAGTAGTGCTGAAGTCAGAACATGGTTAGCTTAAGAACCTTGTAGGAATTATGGGCCTTCTTCTTGATGTTTTGGTTTTGCTGGTCAATGCGAGCAATTATTTGGATGACATGGCCATAACCACAGAAACCCCACCAGAGGCTCTATTCTGCTGCCATTACAATACAGCTTATTTCATCTGGGGACTACAAGATATGGAGACAAAAACTCTTTCATTTAATGACAAAGTAAAATGCACCAACAAAGGTGGCTCACTGACACCAACCAAGCTTTTTTTGTTTGTTTTTGTTTTTTGTTTTTAATTAAAGCCTTCTTCAGGAATGCCAACCAAAACTGGATGGCCAGAAAAATCATGGCACCTGAATTCTGGATTCTGAAGCATTGCTTTGTATCATACCTCCAGAGATGGTCCTTTCAAAGCAAACAAAATATTCTCGTGGCAGAACACAACAGCTTGTCCGAGCACAAGACAGCAACCACAGAAAATCACTCTCCTCAAACTGGTTTTGGAACACAATTCAGCCTTCATCAGCTTTGGAAGAATTTCAATTTTTCTTCTGTCATGCCAAGAAACCTCTGCTGCACTGGCTTTCTTCTTCCTATCTCTGAACTCTGAAACAAGGATTAGCACCAATCTGAAGAACAAAGAAAGCCACAGGAAGGTAAGAGCTTTAAATCCTCCATCACTGATATTCTTCGGTCTTTTGAGGCCAAGTTTTTGACAATGACAGTGCAGTAAGAGAGGGCTGTCCATGGCAGAGGGCTCAGATTGAAGCAAAAATTGCATGTGAAGAATATAACAGAAATCTACACAATGAGTAAAACTGCAAGAGTCAATAAAAGTGTCAGCATTTAAGAATACTGACTTGAACACAATAATAAACTGCACTTAGTCCCAACTGTCCTCTAAAGAGCCAGCCCCTGGGAATGCACAACACAGGCATCCTGACATCTTCCACTGGGCTTGTGCAAGCAACCTCTTCAGAGAAGGGTCATGGGAACATGCAGCGGTAGTGTGATCTCAGGGGCTGGGGAACACAGCCTGTATCACACTTCAAAATCACTCCCATTGCAAAGAATGTACAAAGCAGAAGCAGGAAGCATGTAGCTCATTTTCCCCCACTGTGCAGAATAATATCTGATGGCACTACACCACTCCAGGCTACACAATCCAAAAGTCCTGGTTTGCCTTTCTGCAACTACTGGGTGCCCCCCTTTGTCCAGGCACATATGGGTTCTCCTTTAACATGGACCACTTTTCGTTGTGTTCCATTGCTAGAAAAGGGGTAAACAGGTCATAGTTCCTTCTGTTTCATTATCTAGAGCTACTTATTACTATCATTTACAACATTTTAAAACTTAGCTCATGTATTGAATATACTACTTGAGTAATTTTCATTTTGTTCTACAAACAAGAGATCTGAAAAATTCTGTACAACCCATCAAACAGTGGTTAAGTGTATCAAATCTCTCCAATGAAGTAAAAAAACACTTCCTCTTCCAAATGACAGAAGAGCCAACAAGAAGAGGTGCTATGCTGAACCTTGTTCTCACCAACAAAGAGAGTCTGGTATGGAATGTGAAGCTAGGGGGGAGCCTTGGCTTCAGTGACCTTGGAAGGGTGGAGTTCGAGGACCTTAAGGCAGTGAGCAGGGAGTGCAGCAGGCTCAGTACCCCAGGGTTCAGGAGAGCAGACTGGCCTCTTCAGGAATCAGCTTAGTTGAGCATCATGGCATAATGCCCTTGAGGGAAGAAGAGCCCAAAAAAGCTGGTTAATAGTCAAAGATCGCCTCCTCCAAAATGAGGCTTTGAGCAACCTGGTCTAGTGGCAGCTGTCCCTTCCCAAGGGGATTGAAACTAGATGATCAATCTAGCCCCTTTCTACCCAAACCATCCTGCGATGACTCAATGATTCCTCTCTATGGAATGAAGAATATACAGCCAGGCAAAATACAACATCTATCACTCCATCCCAAAGTGAACCAACTCTTCCTGGGTAAAAAATACCTTCCATATAACATTGATTCAACACAATTATAATCTAATAATTACTTTCCTACCATATTTGGCCTGATTTATTGTGATGACAGTGAGAGAATTCTAGACATTCTTAACAACATGCCACAACTCCAGAGCAATATCAACTTGCTTACTTGAAGCAAAAATCAGGCTGCAAATATTGAGCTACGTTATCCCAAGTTTCCATGTCAAAAATAGTTGCTGCTATTTGAATGGAAAAAAATGCAGAACAATTTGAAATCCTGTATGTTCTCAAGTTATCTGACTTTACACCAAGTAACTGCATACTTAGGCTGTTGTGTTCACCACCTAACACACAGCTCAGCAAGAGAGAGTCTGCAAGAGAGTCTGCTCCTATTCCAGCCCGTAAATTACTTGTTAAACTGACATCAGTTGAAATAAGCATCTATGGGAACATAAAGGGCTGACATCTCTAGTACCACCAAAGTGCTTCAGAAATAAAAGACACGCCTGTGGTACTGCAGAGCACACTGCAAGGATGAAGCCAGCTCGGGTACCGCACTACAGATTTACAGTACTACAGATGTCCCCTGTAACACAACAGCAGAGCTGGGGCACCTCCACACGTGTCAAGGTGCAGACCAGTCCTGTCAGCCTCCTACACCATCTCATGCAGAACACAGAGCAGTCAGTATGAAAACACATGACAAGTTCAGCCCATGAGCTCTGCAAACATAAATCCTGACCCCGAAAACATTTACATTCAGGATTATCATCCAGCCTAAGAACAGACCCTCTAATTCCAAAAGAAATACGTCGATGTTTAAAATTACACATGTGCAAGCACAAGCATCTACAGAATTAGGACCAAAAACACACAAAAAACACACTCTACAATACTATTAATTTTTTTTGCCCCACAGAAACCCTGACCTATCAATTATATAATTTAATACTAATATTTAAAAGCATTTTGATCTTCAAAAGGCACTACAGTTTCTAAAGGTCAAACTCCACTGACCTAATAAAGCAATTAAATATCATTCAATTAAATGGTGTCACATTAAATGCTTCTGCAAACCAAATCAACAAAGAATTTTCAAATATCAGAAACAAGCCACTGCCATAACAAAAAGGCAACCAACTTTCTCTGGTGCCTTTTACACCAGGAAGCATTTTAACACCAAATGAATGTTGTTTTCTTATTAGTTACTAGTCTTAATGTCTAGTAGCTCTTGAAACAAGCAACATTTTGCCGATGTGAGGCAATAATTCATATTAATTTATTGTCTACAAACTTCTGCTGTTTTTTAGCAATACAAGCCCATAAATATACCAAGACTGAGACCGTTCAGTATGGGTGAAGGCTTACAAAAAAAGAAAGTCTCATTGAGGTGATCAGTGCTTCCATGAGAGCGCACAACAAACAAATGCCAAATGTTGCAATGTCAAAGCCAGCACTTTTGGCAGAACAGGTCTTAGTAAGCTTATTTTTTAACCAGCCTCAGGAAAACAGTACTTTTCCACCCAACCACCAGCTTACATTCCTCTTGCAAAGTTTTATCCCCAAACTGTCACTCTTTTTTTTTTTTTTTTTTTTTTTTT
>VXBR01010166.1:1009830-1063241 GCA_013400215.1 Cisticola juncidis | reverse complement strand
CGCTCCGCGGTGCTCGGCGGGCCCCGAGCTCCGCCGGGCGCTGCGCGCTGTCCCCGGGCAGCTCCTCCTGTGGGTGTGCGGTCAGGGAGCGCCCCGGGGGGAGCGCGGCCTGCGGCTGCTTCTGCCGTGTCTTCCGCGCAGAACTTCGGGTGCCTGCTGATGTCGCCTAGAAACAAGATTGGAATGTTTTCGGTGGTTCACCCCTCATCAGTTACAATTTGATGAGTTGTGTACTTGGTAAAATAAATTTTAAAAATTCCCAAACACCTTATGTTGTTAGGAATTTCAATTTTCAGTGCTGGATGTGTGCCCGTTGGCTAGTTGTTAGAATTGCTGTGTTCTTGTATCAAAATACATGCTTGGTAGTTTTGTCAAAAAAAAAAGAAAAAAAAATCTCCTTGGCATTTTGTTGGGACCAGTGGATTCGTCTTGCTGCGCATTTTTGAGTTGCGGTGCTCCCAAGCAAACACTGAGGAATAAAACATTGATTTCTACATTTGGATACTCAAAGTAGGCCTATCTTTTGTTTTAGGAATAGACTTCTGGTGTTTATATCATAAATATTTTGCAAAAAGTCCTATTTGTGAGATTGGATTTTTTTGCAAGCTTTTTTCTGGGTTGTTCACTTTGCTTATGGCTGTTTAAAACTACTGTTACAGTGAAGTGATGACCAGAAGCTTTCTGAACTGTTCTCCTCATGATTTCTCTCTTTTGACTTTTAAGGAACCATATCTGGGAATACTTAGAGAAAATAACTTTTTTCTGTTTATATCTGGCAGGTATTTGAAATGTGCCAAAAGCAATAACACTGATATAGTGGAAGGGCTAGAAAGCGTAATGCTTTCTAAGAGGCTTTTAATTCTTGCTAAGCTACTTCTGCTCTCAGATCATCAGTTTAATAATTAAAGCTTCTTTCAGTGTATGCATGAATGTTATATTTACTAGTGCCATTCTAAGCTTAAGCCTTTTTCATTCATGCAAGTTGAAACTATGCCGCTGTTCTTCCATACTGACTTCTGGTTGCTGTTGCCGTGCTGGGGACCTGGGGTTCTTTGGGCAGTTCAGGGCATAGCTGAACTCGCCAGCTATAGGCAAGTCACTTCCTGACTGATGTTCTTCTTTCCAGGAACTGCATTCAAAGTTTTACCATTCCTCCAAGGTTCAGTCCAAGTTGGGATTTGCTGTTCCTGTTCTGTGGCAGTGCGGTAGATAATGAGGTTGAAGCTCAGTGTCACTTACCAAAGGGTACACAGTAGGGTTTGGCTGTCTGGTGTCACCAATCCGTGTCACTGTTCACCTCAGAGTGTGTTTAGTCGACCCTAAACACGTTATAACTACAATGTCGTGCACTTGACAATTAGCTCTTTCTGTCCTGGATCCACCTATCATCAGTTACTTTTTTATACCTTAAGTTTTCATAACAGCTCGATTTGGTAGTAGCACCCTGAGTTCAGCTTGTGCTGTGTGCATTTAGAGGATACACTTAGGTGTTACTCACTCTAAATAATGCTTCCCTGTACAATCTTCAGTACAGAGCCCTTCCACTCTAATACAGACCTTTCTTCATCCTTTGGCTTACAGACATTATGCCTTAGATTCATATTCAAGACCTTATTGATCATATTCTCCTGTGAATACTGTAGCAATGGTAGTTTAGGTTTATAATTTTTAAGGGTTTTATAATATGGCTTTAACATACAAATAATAGCATTTCTTTTCTGTAGCCACAGCGTTAAGTACTTTAGGTGGATTTTTAGTTTTCAAAAACAGCTTTATGGGTAATATTTTGAGTAGTCTGCCTCTGAATTCAGGCTTGTCTTGCAATGCACCACTCTTAAATAAAAACCTAAGGTTTTTGTACATGTGATTTTTATTTAATTTACCACGAGGGGAAAAGAAGTGTAATAGTTTTGTGCATGCTTTTTCAGGTCAGAAATGAATTTTGTGTCCCAGTATTCCAAAAAGTGATCTATTAAGTCAGTTGCCCTACTTTTTTATTACTATCTAAGGAGAAGTATTTTCATCTAGCTTCTTTTATTTTATCCTTACTGCCACATTTTCTGATATTCTTTTTCAATTTTACTGTGTCTGACTCTCACTTGATCCTACTTCTGATGTTTTCCTCACTTTATTTTGAAGTTTTTTTAGAAAGCTGAGTACTAACTTCTAAGTTCCTGTGTGACTGTTGCATTCTGTGGATTTTAAAACTTTGAAGTAAATACCATAGAAGTGTAAAACAGTAATATTTGTCCCATTCTACTGAATTATGTCCTCTGCTTGATCTCATCCAATTACCTTTGATGGAAGTATGAACTTAGATTTTCTCCTGTGAACTTGATGTACATCAGTGAAGACCCTGAGCCCTAAGGTTCCATGTGATTCTTAAGTAAATTCTAAATTATCTTAACATATAATTAATAGTATTGTGAAGTAATGACCCAAGAAGGAGGTGGGAAAAGTTGCAAATCAGCTAGTAGGAGCTGTTCAGTTTGTTTCTTCTGCAAGCACTTGTAAGTGCTTTTCCTTGGTTGTTTCAACCGAATATATACTAAGATATTATGGAGGTCGCCATTTCCACTCCTATCTAAAAATTAACAATTTCTTCCTGCTCTGCTTCCTAAAGTATTGTCATGGTGGTTCTGTGTGTTTGAAGCACAGAAGATGCATCATTTCTTTTCAAATACAGAGGAAGTCACTTTGTTATACTGTGTGTGCAAATCCTTGCGTAATCCATTCTGTCTTTCAATAGCTACAAATATTTCACAACCTTGGATAGCATACTTTATTAGAAGTGCTTGCCAAGCTTGTTTAGAGCATCATTTACTTGGTATTAAGTGTTTCCTAAGATGCTGCTCTGAATCACAAAGAATGCTATAATTCTGTAACAAGAGGCCTGTAGTTGAGAATCAATAATCTAATATTTTTACTGCACAGGCAGCCCAGCTACACTTTGTAACAAGCAAGCTTTGTGCCTTGGAGAAAACTGATGGTTCTTACTATTGATTTTAACAGTTAAAGTCAAGTGTCAGGATTCAGTATCCATACTCCTAGGGAAAAAAAAAAAAAAAGTGGTCTGCAAGCTAAGATTGGTGTTTGAAATGGAGTGGTACGTTGACTGCTTAGGCTGGTGAAAATATCAGCACTGAAATGTCCTGCAAATAGCTCTCACAAGACTGACAAGTAGAATACTTAAATAAGTACAGAACCTGATCAGCAAAGAATTAGAGCATTCACATCTCTGATGTGAAATGTCTTTGCCTTTGAAAATGTAAGGAAGCTTGTGATATATTGTGTTTCTTTTCATTCTTGCTCTTGTAGTTGTGGCCTAGCTTTTATTCCTGATTTTTGTTTTCATCAGTTTTCTTAATAAGAGTGAGCAGATAGGACCAGTCATGAGATTTAATTTTAAATAACACTGTCAGTTTCTTCAGTCACTTGTTTGACTGAAGTTCTTGATATTCATCATCTGTAATTGGAATACCAATATTCACTTCTATTTCTAGTCTCATGCACAGTTAAAAATAAGTTGTACAGTTAGCATAAAACTGCTTTGAGAAAATTGATTTTTAAAATTGCTAATTGTTTTTCCTGAGCTTGCAGCTTGCTGTCAGGACCTAGAGTGCCTCAGGAAGTAGGCCTAAGTGTGATTTTTGCCAATTGCAGTAGAGGAGAAGCTTGAGCTTTAATAGTAGTGGAATAGACTGCAAGCAGTTATTAATGTTTTCATGAGATGTGTTTGTTAAAGATGTGTTTGACTGGGAGATATTGGGTATGAACACTGCCCTCCTACTCCAGATCTATGCCCTTCTCTAGTTGACTGTGTGCTGTGAAGCAATTCCAGTAGATACAATTTCATTAGAATTCTCATCAGGATCTTTAATGAGATGATAGCATAGGTGGAGATGGCAAAGTTTCTCGGGTTCTGTGCCAAAAGCTCCCAGTGAGGACTGCAGAGAGACCGTGATGGGTGTGGAGAACCCAAACATCACCCAGTGCTAGCTTCTCCCAGGCCCATGCCAAGAATTACCAGCCATTCAGAGCTCCATCTCCATGAGCCCAAAGGAGCATAGGGACACATACAGTAGGTGGCAACTCACAATAAGGTCAGAGAGAAATGCATGCCTTCTTTAGGCCCCCCTCCCACTCCAGGGTTCGTCCCAAGAGACAACCTGGGCCTCCAGGCCTGATACCCATCACGATGAGCCAGTCCTGGAGCATCTTTGGGACTTAAGGGCATTGCTGCATGGGGTTGTGGGAGGGGTTATGGGATGCAGAAGGAAAGCATTTTATGATCACATATGGCATGTTGGGAGGAAAGAGTCAAAAATGGAAGATTTGGCAAGGGGGAGTAGTTTTGCTCAAGTGATGTTTCAGCTGGGAATACTATGAATATCAGTGTAGGAGAACTTCACATATTATGCCTACTGCTGGTTATACTCTGTCTGGTTTGACAGAGCTGTAGAGATAACATAAATGTTATCAGAGACTTAAGAGGCATTGTCACAGACAGACTTGAGCCTCCTGCTGAGAGACAGAGGTCAAAAGCCCAGAGATGATATAAAGTACAGCAAGGTGATGAACTCTGTGTGTGCAAGGCCCTCTGATGAGCTGGGGCGAGCAGTGGGCTCCCCCGGCCACTGGGATGAACTGACGCCAACAGAGCCAGTGTCCCTGTGTGTCCCTGCTGCACGGCCTTGTTTACGAGGTAAGGAAGGAAATCCATGCTCTGCATTTCAGCTGTGGCTTGGTGGTCACCTGGTTACCTACCTGTGTTGATTGACT
Organism: Cisticola juncidis; assembly: GCA_013400215.1. Classification (NCBI taxonomy): domain Eukaryota; kingdom Metazoa; phylum Chordata; class Aves; order Passeriformes; family Cisticolidae; genus Cisticola; species Cisticola juncidis. The sequence goes on along the minus strand of VXBR01010166.1, from coordinate 1,058,459 downwards.
CCTGGCTTATTGTGGGGTGTGCAGGGGAGAAACCAAAGGCAGGGAAAGCAGGAAGTTTGAATGATTTGGGGAGAAGTGAGAGTGGGAAAATAAAGGAACAAGGGGATAAAAAGGTTTGGTCGTATGTGTATAGGCTGCTGGTTGGTACTCATGTTTGGCTATGCCCTACGCCTAATTATTATAGTCTGTCCTCTCTTCCTGTTAAATTCCTTTTTAACTTTGTCTTGGGTGAAGGACTCTAATTGAGGGGAGAGGGTGTACATCTCAGTGCTAGCAGCTACAGTCAGACTGTGGGTCAGAGGGACCACTTGTCCATGGTGCCAGCAATTGGAACATGTGAAGATTTGGATGCCAGCACTTGGGCTTGGACCCTGGGCTGGAGGCCTGGTTGCTGGCAACTGGGGGCATTTCATGGAGTGAGTAAAACCAAATGTTAGCCCCTGAAATGGGATTGGTTACCGACCATGTGTTTATCTGTGTTGTAGCACTAGAGCAAGTATGGGTGTGTGAGGGACTGTGTGGCTGCTGGTGAAGATCAAGCTGGAATAGCTGGTAAGTGGGTGAATGAGGAGGGTGCTGAAGCATGAGCTGGTATCTCCAAGAGCCAGGAGGAGCTAGCTGTTGGGGCCACCAGGGAGTCCTGGTCAGCTGCTGGAAAAACTGTAGGGTCAGGGGCGATATGTGTATGTGTGCCTATGTGTCTCTACAGGCAGGACTGAAGTGGGGTTGGATATTGGGGGACCAGGGCATCCCAGTCAGCCCTGTGTGGTGGTCTGTACTGGCAGTGCAGTTGGGCTGAAGTTTTGGGTCTCACATTCCCAGCTGGAGGGAAGAGCAGGATGAAGCTGTCGGTGTGAACATGCTGTGTGTCTGTCTGTGATGGATGTGGGCAACAGTTTAAGTGCCTGGTGTGTGCATCTGTCTCCTGGGAGCTGATTTTCAGCCTTGCTGCTGGTTGGACCTGGACATGGAGCTGTGACTGCCAGGCCTCTAGGCTGTCAGATCCAGCGTCATACATCTTCTCCTGACAGTTGTCTGTAATCATAAACCATGGGTGGTCTCTGTAATAACATGGTGTTTTCATTGCCTGTAACTGTCAGACATACCTCTTTATTACCAATTATTCATTTTTTCAGTCTATCCATTTGACCTTTTGGAAAAAAATGATGAAGCCCTTCCTCTGAGTGAGGAGTAGAAAATACTTCTCATTTTGCCTGACTGGGAGCCTTTAACATTACTCTATTATTTTAACACGTGCATTTGTGATACTGGTTATTAAGATACATGCAATGGGACCTTTGCCTGTAACCTTGGAATATATAGAGAGGAAAAAGTCTAATCCCTCAGAAATGTAAATAGGTCTTGTACCATACTCTTGAAGATAAAAATATCACTGCTTGTACCTTTACATTACTGTAATTTTGCAGCTTGATTGCCCAAAAATAATTGCCACAGCAAGTTTTAAGTGGTGCTTGCTATGAAAGATGTCAGAATGATGACAGAGTTCTTAAATGTGTCCCTGTCCCTAATTTTCCCTCCTATCAGTCCCCCAGTGTTTGGATGGTTCTCATGTGAAAGTTGGATGCTGCATTCCCTTTGCTCATGCTGCTGCCCTTAGAATTGAAGCTGGCAGCCACAGAACTGTTTGTATTGTAACCAAGCTGTAAAAATGAGGAGAGCGAGGAATGTGGAGTCCCGCGAGGCCTCTAAAAGCAAATTTTAAAAACTTGTTTGCGTAGCTTTTGGCTTATGTGCGTAGAGGATATAAGTTCAGTGAGTGGAAACATTATTTTAGACAGGATCTGGGCATTGCATTTCATTTGTCTGTGCAAGCTGAAAGGGCTTTGTAAAGGTGCAGTGAATAAGGGCGATGTTGAAAGACGAGTATTAGGAAACAATGTTTGATAATGAAGGTGTGGACCTAGAAGGCTGCTAAGGTGAATGCCAAGTCAGTCTGAGCTTTGATATAACAAGGTCTCAGATACTTAAAGGCATGTAATTCCTACCTAAGTTAATAGAATCAATGTCACCATATTAATTTATGATGTTTCCCCTAAGACTGAATGATAGCTGTTTAAAATGCCTCTGTGTGTTTCATTAGTGCTTTGTAGCTCAGATTCTTTGGTTTCTTATTTCAGTTATAAATGGTGACAGATTTTATAGTACAGTAATAATGACAGGCTTTTAATCTTTTAGTCAGGTTTGTTAAAAAGAGAATCACCAAGTTTGGTAACTGGTAATTAAAAGTCAGACACTTTCTTCCCCTCTTTCCTCAGCTTTGTTTGGCATTGCTGTTTGAGGGCTCAGGGCAAGCTTCTATAAAAGCCGTGTGTTCGTGCCATCATTGCTATAACCTAGCACAGGATGCTCAGATAGCAAGTTCCAGGTCTGGAGATAAAAGCAAATTGTACTGTAATTTCACAAAGACCTGTGTACATAAGATCTCACATTCCAGTGCTACAGCCTGTGTTTTGCACCCCTTTTTTTGGTGTTCTTGCAAGTAGCCATGCCACACCTGTCACTTTGCTCACCTGGGAAGGCAGCAGTAGCTGGTGAGGTTGCTGATGCTGTACTTGGCATCTTGAAGAAGTTATCTCTGACGGATTATGGCTTTTCTGGGAGATACTCCTTTTCCATGAGTGCCTGTGGTATGGTGGGATACACCACTTGTCCTCACAGGCAGAAGTATGCTTAAAGAGGATTTGAAGTGCCCCAAGATCAGTTCTTCATTCAGTGTTACACTTTCTGTATTTGCAACAACTTTGGTTAGTTTTAATATTTCAGAATGTTTCTCTTAATCTTCTTGCATAGGAGTTTGAATTATCCTAAAGTCGAGGTGATTTTGGTAGCTTCTTTATTGCTCACTTCACTACAGTGAATAAAGTTTTATTTGCCTAATTGCAGAACATGGCAAGTTCTTGTGTTCCACTAATAGTGACCTTATTCCTTTTCTCGTTTAGGAAGGCTGTGGAAGAGTTACTTAAAGAGGCAAAACGTGGGAGAACCAGAGCTGAAACAATGGGAGCTATGGGCTGGTAAGTTGTGCCAAGAGAAAATGAATGCTGATGCCATAATAAATCTTATCTTTAATGTGTGACAGAAGTCTCTACCTTCTTATGTGTTTCACATTTAAATAATTTGTCTTCATCCACATATTAATTTGGGCAAAAATTCCAGTCTACGTAGGAAAGACATTCAGGTAAATTCTGTCTGCATGAAATTGCTTGTCTGAATGTGTTGAAGACAAAGCAATTAGAAAATTAGGAATATGTTCTTAGAATAGATGGAATTGCAAAGTTTAGGTTGGAATCTCATGAGTCTTCAAAATGCCATTGTGCATGTACTTACATGCTGGCTACATGTTACTGTGTTAGACTCTGTTTTAAGTGAAAAGAATTCATAACCTGACAGTGTAACCTAAAACCTTATATTAATAACAACAAACCATCTTTTAGTAGACAATTCATGTGTAAGTTATAGCCAAAAATGAACTTAGTGAACTCAAAAGTATAATCCAGTTTCGGAAGAGGGTTACTTTTTATTACTAAAAAACTCTAAAACCCAGAGGCTAATTTTTATGGTAACTGAGAAAAAAATCACAGTATTTAAATCTTAAATTAAATACAGACTTAATTCTTCAATGCAGTATTCCAGATTTTACAGCTAGATTGTCATGGAATCTAATGCATGTAATTGTAATTAGAGAAGTAATAGCATGCTGAGGAGAATCATTCATCATAAAATAAAATACATGACTTTGATAAGATGATACCGGATCTAGGGATAGTCACACAAGTAGTGCACTGGTTGACTTCACTAAATGCACTTGTAGATATGGTTTGGCTTCCTCCACCAACAGTAGCAAGAGATAAGCCTGCACTGTTCATGAAGTTCTCAGCTCAGCTGTCTGTTTTAGTAGCTCTGAAGAGATTAAAATAGTGTCTTGCTGAAAAAAAGTCACTCCTTTATGTTTTCAAGCAGGTTTGGGGTTTTCTGTATGTTTTACTCAGTAATTCTTCTAGGGATTCATACCCTTTCTGCTAAAATAGGTTAACTGGTTTAATCTCCAGGAGTGGCTATAGGTGTACTCATCCACTGAGTTTTGACCCTGTCAGCCTAGCCATGTGGCCAGATAACCCAGTGCACATGATTAGCACCATGAACTGATGGATGCATCCAGTTACTGTCAATTTGCAAGTTGATTCCCGATACGGAAACCAAAGATTTCTGCAAGGAGATAATCAGGAGTCCCTGTACAATTTTGCTGCCACTTGTGCAGTCCGCAACACCTGTCAGGAGAGTGCATGAGCATCTGCTCCTGAATGTGCCTTCTTCTTATTCCTTGTTTGTAAGAGGGTAGTGGTCCTGTTCAGCTGGTTGTGGTCATCAGCTTGGGATGCAGTTTGCTAAAGCTTGATGCCTGAAGCCTGCCGGGGAATGGGATAGGCAAGGGTGACCTGTTCTTCAGAGTAGTTGCAGATTAATGGTGTCTGGCTAGGCAAGGGTTCTGTAAAATTGCAGGAGGAAAGGACTGTCAAGAAGGCTTCAGGGAGAGGAAGACTGTTGACGTGGGGATTGGCATGGTGATATCCTGAGCTGAGGCTGTTGAAGTATTTTTGACTGCAGAGGTACATGTGAACAGCGGTACTGTGTCAAACAAAGGACATCTCTGTCCATCTCTGCAGTGCCCTGTGTCTATCAGTGGCCAATACCTGGGGCCTAGGAATGCTTTGTTGAATATCTCTGTTTCTGAATATGCTCAGTAGTACCTTCTTCAAAATACTACTCCTGCAGCTCAGGATATCATGCTCTTAGAGGAGATTTCTTTGTATGTAATACATCTCCAGGGATTTTTACCTCACTGAATTTATCCCTTAGGAGACTGGTAGTAATCCCATTTGTGACAAATCTACTGGTGGAGGGTTTGGCATAAGCTTGTAAATGGCTAGCATGTATGGCTGTAAGGAAAGTATAAAGGCCCCAAAGGCAAACTCTCAGTAAGTCTTTGCTGTCCATTTCTGCAGGCACAACAAACAGAACAGCAGCTACAAGCTGCCACTGCTGTCACCTCTTTAATATTTTTTATGCCCTGTTATGCTGTTCTGGTGCTTCTGAACTGGCCCAACAGCTAGGTATTGCATACAGACATGGGAGATCTAATGGGTAAGATATTTGGAAGAAAACTTAACTATCCTCAGTTGAGTATCACACTCCAGCAAAATGCTGTCAAATGTAACTGATCCTGAAGGGCTTCAGAGATTACAAGCAGGCTGACATGTAACCTTGCAGGGTATAAACTGCTGAGAAGGTAACTTCTGCTCAGAGCTCTGTGGATAGCAAATGAAATGAGCAGAGACGTTAGTTCATGAAAATGTGTATTAGTAGACCAGACTGAGGAAATCATAACTGATAGAAGCAAAGACAAGGTTGTCACCAACTTGTCTGAAAACACAGTGTTAACAGGTAAAACGCAAAACTTTGCTTCCTTGCCAAACTCAAAATGCTTACAGGTGTGTTTCATGAGGACTTCTGGGATTCCTCAGCCCTTTGTCAGAGGAGTCCTGGAGAAGAGATGCACAAACCCTGGAGACATCTAGTGTAAGGCCATCAGTCCTGCATTGGCACTGGAAAGTTGAAGCAGCTCAGCCTACGAAGAAAAGATTTGTTCTGCCATCTCTCTTTGGGTAAGGAGAAGCAGAGGCTACCACTGCTCATACCTCACTGATTCCAGTTTATGTTGCTCTCCAGCAGCTGTTGAATACTGGGAAATACATTTCTGGAGTCAGTGGCATTTGACAGAAGTGGCATTCCTGGGTGGGGTGACTATATTGTGCATACCATTACAAAAAGAGTAGTGTCTCCTGGTAGATGCTGATGGCAGCAAAACAAGCCTCTCAACACTGTTTTGGGACTGCTTTCAGTTTCAAGCCATTGCTCTGTTACTGTCCAGAGTGATTATTTCTCCATAGCTCAAGTACACTATTTGAAAAAGTTCCCCAAGCACCCCAGCCTTTTGTTGTCTCATTGTTTGGGATGGATGGTCGGCTGTTGCTGTAGCCTAAAATACAAGTACCCAAGCCAGCTTAACTGAGTGGTACAGAAAAGCAATCAACCTGCAACCCAGTCTCATACAAAGACTGAGCCTTGAAATACAGGACAGTGATGTTAGTATTTCCTCCAATTTAGGAGTGTTTTGCTGGTTTTACATCGACTTACAAGTTTAATGTAAGACGATGGATGAACAGGTGCTGCAGCCTTGGAGGTTAGTGGAAGAAGGGCTTGGCTGATTACTTGTTTGGGACAAGTAACCAGCAGGGAGGTGGCAGTGATGTTGGCCAAGAGTTTGTGCAGGAAGGGAAATTATCTGAGACTCTCTGGACACGGAGCAACAGTCGGTATAGCCAGAGGGCTGCATGATCTCTTCCTTGGTTAAGAGTCTCAGCTCACTGGCCTCCATACTCTCAGGACTGCTCAGATAGGAAGTATGAGGATCCATGGTAAATAAATCCAATAAATGCCGGATATTCTTATTTGCAGATTTCATTCAGCAATGCAGTATTTCTAGTTCCTGGAGTGTTCCTTTTGTAGGTACTCTGTGGCTGTGGTGATTGTTATTGGGGGAGTCTCCTGAATCCTTACGGTAACACATGATGTAGATCCTGCTGCTAATGTGTCTGGCTCAAGCATTAGTACAGCTAATCACAAGTAAGGAAATGTGAGAGAAGGGTAAGGAAGAACCTCTTCTGAAGGTGTCTTAATCCTGGATATTTCAATCAGATCAGAGCAGAATCTGTGGCTGAATTCTGCTGATGATGCTGTGATACTAGAACTTCTGAGATGAGAAAAGACATCAGAGCAGCTGTGTGGAAGCTAACATTTGAAGGATCAGTTGGATCCAGAGTGAGAAGTTGTGTGAGAACGTTTTAAATGGTTAGATAAATTTGTTTGATCAGAGCTTATTGGACATAGTTGAAATAGGATATCTGGGGGCTTCCACTGTCTCTAGTTAAAATAAAGCCAAAGTTCAGCTTCCCTGAAGTGTTTCTCTTGGTTCTATAATTCATAAGCTTCTTTATAGCAGTGAAGGTCCCATTTTAAGCTGTTCAACAAAGAAAGGCAGTTAAAATGCCACAAATGTTGCTGTGTAAAAAAGTTCTTTTTTCCAGTGTAAGGTCTGATCTTCAAAGATGCTGATAACATGAGCTAAAGCTAAATTGAGTGTAGCTTCTCATCTTACTTGAAAAGCTTATGTAAAGTAAGAACTGGGAAACAGGGTATTTTTGGATGGTTTGTTCAACTCTGCACTGTAAGAGCAGATGAAATTACAACGAAAAAGTTTGGAAGCATTAAATTATTTTTAACTCTATTTTTTGTAAAGCAATCCTAAAATTGCTTTCATTCCTATAGATAGCTTTCTGTTCAATACCAAATCTGTTAGAAGTACAGCGGAATATAAAATGATGACGATGAGGATACCGGAACTGTGAAGTGCTGTGTTGCATCTTGTCTTTGAATGGGCGTTGTGTGACTGTGCGGAAATACTGCAACGTGATTCTCCTCAGCTTTCATTTGAGTATGAGGAGGAGAAGAAGGAGGAGAAACAGAGTACAGATAGAGACTGAAAAGTAAATATGTTAAAATCTTGTCATCGGGCCACATCCCAAGTCAAGTTGTCACTGGAACAGATTGCCCAGAGAACCTCTGGATTCCTCATTTCTGGGACTGTTTAAGACCAGGTTGCATGGAGCTCTGAGCAACCTGATCTCGTGAAAGATATCACTGTCCGTGGGGTTGGAACTTGATGATCCTTACGGTCCCTTCCAAACGAAATGATTCTATGATCCTAGAGAGTCCTGCCAGCTGTAGCTGGCTGCCAAGACCATATTTCAAAACGTTTGGTGTCCTCTGAGGCATCCTCCTTTATAAGATGCCCTGTGACAGGGTAACAGCATAGATTACTTGGTTTGGCAAAACAACCTCTAGCTGTTCCCACTCCCTCTTCAGTCACTCTTCTATTGAAATATGATATTTTCTATGGCAGTTTGGAAATGGTAGAAATGTACTTGTCGGTTCATTCATAGTGAACTTTTTTTCTTGGAAAGATGGGCTTTACTCTGTATGATAAGGCTGGCTGTGCCAATCCTGTTTAGTGTGTCCAGTTACTCAGCAGAGACAAGACTGGCACAGGGCACTGTGCTCTTGTGTCTTGAATGGTGCCAGCATGTTTTTACTAAGAACTTGTATAGTACATTTCTGTGCTGAACTGTACTGCTGCACTGGATGACAGGCACTGGTTGGAAATTCTGTGTTACTGCAAAGAAGTTGACTTAAAAGGTCAAAAATAGGGTTAATACTTGACCTACGTTCACAATGACAGATTCCATTTCTCAAAAGGCAATATCATAGTCAAAATTCTATGCATTGCATTGTCTTGGTTATTGCATAGTGGAGAGATTTTGAAGGGTGTGAGATATGTTTGTGGAAAAAGGCAAGATTCTGTCAGTGAAAATAGCTTGATCTGGCTTTTGGAGCACACAGAGCAAAGAGTGAACCTTACAGTGGGTGAATGCTACAGAACAGGAGTCTGGTAAACAGGATGGCTCTAGCTCTGCAGTTTGTATGCTTGCCTTACACATGCCTGCAGCCCTGCTTGGGGCGCATTTCAGTTCAGAACTTAGTGTTCTTTTAACTTGTCTGGGTTTTGCTGGTTGGTTTGTTTTAAAGCAAAGCTTCTCAAATCAGCTCTGTGGGCCTCTTTGCAGGTCACAGCAGTATTGTGTTCCACAGTGCCCAGGCTGAGATTGCTTCCCAGCCCTTCAGAGCTCACCTGAGGGCAATACTGTTTGTGAGTTGAGCACTTCAGGATCAAACCCTACAGCAAACATAAGGCTGGTTTTTGGAGATGTCAATTTCCTCACCGTTAAAGATGCTCTCAAAGATATCAGTGGATTCATACAGTTCACTTCACAGTTCCATATATACCATGGCTATATGTAAATGTGTGCTCTGTGTGTGCATGTAACCTAGTATATGCCATACATCTTGTTTGCTTTAAGATTTAAAGGCAGGGTTTGCTTTGTTGAAGTCTGAAGTCAATAAAAGAAAGAACTAATGTTTTTCTTCGGTGCCATGACTTACTGCTTCTCCATGAAAGCCTGGTGCCTCACTTAAATCACAATATGATGGTAAACTAATGGCATCTCTTAGCTGACTCTCAAGTCCAGCATTTCTCATCAGTTTTCATTCTTAGCATAGCTCAGGCAGCACTTGTAGTGTCAAATAAATGCTTCAGCCAGATGGATTTATTTAGGGCAGATTGACTGTTTCATTCTAGTATTATATATATTAGTGCTTGAATTGGTGCATTAGCTTTTAAGAAAAAGCAAGAGGAAGAACAAATGTGAAATAGATTTTGCCTGGATGCAGCCTAGACAAGGCTGCCCTCCTTGGCAGGAAACGTTGAGGTACAGTGGTTTAATTCACTCATAAGACATACAAAGGACTTTAATGTTGGCTGGTTTCTGTTATGTCTTGAGTGTAACCTGTGCCATGACTTGTGCAGTACCACATTCACTGGTGGTGTGGCTTGAAGTGGAAACCCTGTTCTACTGACATTTATTAGCCTCATGATTTTTACTCAGTAACACAATTAATGGGTAAATAGTTTCTCTAGTTTACAAAAGAGTAATACTAGATTAAAAATCTTGTTTATTTAAAACCAAAATTTGAGAAAAATAGTGTAGATTTATATGAATAAAGTTTAGAAAATTCTAAAATTCTATGCAGTAGAAGTGTATCAGAAAATACCTGGTGGAAATAGAACAGTGTGGCTGTGTACTTCTAAAATTGCTCTCCTAAGTTCTTAAAGGATTTAGGAACAAGAACAATTGTCATGAATGCTTAGCAGGCAGACCTGAAGCAAAATACCATGATGAATTCCATGTCCAGTTAAGTCATGAAGTATACTAAATAGTCGTACGTGATCTTTGTTGTAGTTTGCTGTTCTGATAGCTCTGATGGTTTAGCGGTGTTAAAGGTTTTTAAGTAGTTAGGGTATCATTTCTACATTTCTACATTTCTACAAAATATTCAAGTAGAATAGATGATTTTAACATTGTGGTGTTAGGATTCCATGATTCTATGATTGGTTCAGTAAGTGGCTGTGATCTATGACAGCTCTGATTTTTTCCTGTAACTTGTCTCAAAAATGTGAAGACAAACACCACAGTGACTCCAGCTATAAACAAAGTCTTCAGAGTGGTTTCTGCTTTCTGTAGGAACATATTTAAACTTGTTTTTTCTTATTCCATTCTTTAAGAGATGATAAATTGGGAATGAGTATGACTGATACCAACAAGGTAAATTAAATATACGATATTTGTTTCCTAAACCTAGCAGATAAATTATGTGCAAGTGTTAAGCTGTGAGAGGAGAAAGTAAAAAAAAAAAAAAGGAAAATAGTTGGATAAGTATCTACTGTTTAAGAAAAAGGAATCAAATACTTGGGTGGTTGTTAAGTATAAGTTTAAATTGGTATGTCTCATGTATATGTTTATGGTACAGCTATTTGGGTTCTTCATGCACATGTATCTTACTGAATATTGCAGTTCACCAGATAATGCTGACTTTAGAAGATTTTGGTCTCTGTAAGCCATTTGGATTTGACTTAGAATATGCTACTAAATGTTTGATTTCTGAATACTTGAGTTAGGCACCATCAGCCTTAAAATCGCCCTCCATACACTACCTTGTGAAAATCATGTGGATTTTCACTTTGTTGAAGTAAAATAATTTTCTTCCCATAAAGAGTAAGACAAAAGGAGAATGGAGTTGATCTGGAACTTACTTTTCTGTACTGAGAGTTTACACTAGGTGGCATGCAAGGAAAGCCAAAATCACAAACTTGTCTTAAAATCACTGAAGTTAAAATCTCAGGCTTGTTTTGGGATGTTTTTACCTTCTCTTTTGATCACTTTTAAATGTCTTTACAGGTTGAAATGTCCTCTTGCTGGTACAAATAAAAGATTTCTTATTAATACCATCAAAAACACGTTGCCATCTCAAAAAGAACAAGAACAAGAGCGTGAGCAAAAGGAAGATGACAAGGAGTCTGAGCCAAACAAAAGCAGGAAAGAGGAAAAACCAAAGAAGCGCAGAATTCACCCATATACACCCAGCTTTCAGTCCAGAAGGAGAGTCAGCTACTCTCCTCCAAGGCACCAAAGCAGGAACCAGCACACAAAGGATAAACATGAGAAGCGATCAAGCAAGCGATGAGGAGAGTGACAAGTATGTGTTGTTAACAAGTCAGGAAGGTCATTAAGTATAGGAAAGCAGGGGTGTCTCAGTTTTTCAAGAAGAGCTGATGTTCAGACTTGAGTTTTGAACCGAGTTGCCTGTGTGAGAAGTAACCTTGAGGTAGCTTTAGGAACTTTTCTTTGGGACCTTTTTAGGAGAAAAGCAAAGTACAGCATAAAACTTGCAATTATTTTAGAACAGACATTCCCTTTACTTCATTCCTTTCTTCCCCTTCTGACTAAGTTTATGGTCTTGGTGATGGAGCGTGATACATGTGTCACTGTTTAATACAAATCATTTAGTCATGTCACACTTTTGGAAATAAATTAAGCAGAAGTCTATTTATTGTGTGAAGTTTGCAGAACTTCTTTGCTGCTAACCAATAAAGAAGTTTTGCTTATTTGGATTAGAATCTAGAAGAAGAGAAAGCTGCTCATTGCCTGGGCAAGCATTATGCATTTTGTATAGAATATAAGAGATTGCTTTCTTTAATATGAAAAGAACAAATTTAAAATGGGCAATGCTGGTTTTGCTTTCCAGGAGGGACTGCTGGGAAATACTGATTTTGCTTGTTAATGTATATTCACAAACCTATCATAGATGACAATAAACATTACCCCTAAAAAGCTGCAACTGCAATAATTATCTCTGTTTAGACTTCCCTCTGTAAGGAAGTGGTTGGAGCAGTCTGTTGCCACGGTGCTTTCAAAACAAACCCTGAAGACAAATTTTTCATGTTTTCTGTCTACTGCTAGAAAGTTTCCAATATGTAGAATTACTAGAAATACAGAGGTGATGCTTGAACTGTCAAATGCTCACTTTTTAAGCCTATGTGACAATTCTGTAGTGGTACAGTTCCAAAACTTGTGCCTGTGAGCTCAAATGATACACTGGCATCTATGTCTCACTTCTGGTTGTGTTACATTAACGAACTTCTGCGTGAAATATTTTGTATTTTACTGTTCTCAGAAATAATTGTTTTCAACATAGGTTTGTTTTTGGGTGTGTTGACAATAAAACCGAAAATGTTCATTGAAAGTGCCCAGTGGATTGAATGCTTTTATTGGGTTTCTTCACTGGGATGTGCCTCTGTGAGGAGGGACAGGAGCGCCGGGGCTGCGTGGCCCGCGTTGAGTCAGAGCAGGAGCGCCACCTGTAGGCGTGCGGGCGCCTCGCCTCTGCGCGGCCCGGCCTCTGCAGAGCTGCTGCCACGGGGCAGGGACAGAGCGGAGCTCTGCTCTGCCTGCTCTGCCTGGGTTTGGGCGCATGAGCTGCCGATTACTCCTCTGAGTAGCGGGAAGGTAGTTGTACTGGCGCTGAGCCTGCTGGAGGCTGCCACGGTCAGCACAGCCGATGAAGTGGGATACCTCGACATTTCCCCAGAGGAGTTATGCACTGGTCCTCTATTTCCCTGGAAGACCCACAGCACTAAAACAGAACTCTCAGAAAATTTACAGTTATTTAAGTGGGATCAAGGAAAAAGTAGTATTTTTGGAGAATATAGGGACTGTCTTCAGTTTAAATAAACAGGATGTTTTCAGTCCTTATTTCACTGATTGCTCTTGTGCACTCCTTAGTAATCCTTCTTGAAAGAATAGCAGCTATGGGCTGAGGTCTGGTGCAGTGACAATGCTGGATGGATGTAACTTTGAAGCAGAGAATTCATCTCACTGTTGGTCAGGATTTGGACTAGAGATGTTCCACACAATATATTTTTGTGAGTTCTTGCTGGTCTGGCTTGTGCTGATATATGCTGTCCTGAGAGCTTTCAACTCTCAGGCCTTCAAACACCACTTTGGGATAAGGGCTGTTGTTGATGCTATATTAATTTATGCCAGGCTTTCAGGAGGGGAAACTGATTAGAGCATGCTCTCAAAATTAGTCTGCATTGTTGATAATGCTTGCATACTGGAAACGCCCAGCTAAAGGATCTGTCATGACCTGCACCAATAACTGGAGAAAGATTTTCATCTGTGGTGGTAGGTTCAGATTTAATTCCCCATTTTTTCGATTTACAGAATACACATGAATTATTAATCTTGCATTGGTTAATTCCATCTTTTAATGCTGTCTTTTGTAAGTATACTTAATAAAAATAAAATCGTTCGCTGCTCATTAACTGTTCTTAAGGCAACTCTTTATAGAATCACAGAATGGATATATTTGGAAGGGAGCACAGTGATTACTTTTTTAATAAGAACTTGGGAACACAAAGCCAGTTTTGTATTTTTGTCTGCAGTTGCTCATATTGTACTACACAATCATCATGTTTATAAGGCAACTTAAAGACAGGATTTAACCGTGAAAATTAAGACTTGTACGTGGCTTTTCCAAATGTGTTACTAACTGCAGTGCACTTGTCACTTGTAAAAGTGCCTTGTCCTTACATAAATACATAAATAAATAATATGTTCTTGGTCTCAGCTTCCCTAGTTACTCCCATGGGAAGGGAATGCACCTTACCTTGGTGTTGCTGCAGCCGTACTTCACAGGTATTCCTTGTTAATCTGTGAGCTACCAGTGTTGCCTGTGTTTAGTTTCAGTGGACATTATGTGGATAAACTTTATTCAGGTGAGACGATTCTCTTCCTATAGCCAGAACAATTTGTTCATTAGACTTTATTATTATGTTGGATAGAAATCCTCCAAATGTTCATTTTCATGAATCTGGTACTGAATGTAGCCCACAAAAAAATGGGAAACAGGAGAAAACATTTTGTGTAGCCTTCATGAAATGCTTTTGTTAGTTTTGACTGTCAGAGAGATAGTAACATGCAGTTCTTACATTCATTGTACAGCCTCTTCTCTTTTGTAAATCCAGTTTGAATTATTTACAATGAATCGTGAATGTCCAAGAAAAGCCCGACAAGATTTCATGTATAACACGACTTAAAGGCAAAATCTCACCCTCCTTTTTAGACTGGATCACTCTAAACCAGAAGTTTCTTGAGGTGTAGTTGAAAGAGTGTTCCTTAGTGATCATGAAATTTCTACAGAAAACTAGTTAACAAAGGAGATGTAAATGTTTCTAGATCAATGGAATAATGTAGCAGGAGGGGGTTGCTTTTCCTGCACAAGACTGGTTTTGGGTTTGTTTTTTTTGTTGTGGCTACAAGTTGATCACCAAGAAGCTTGTTTCCTCTCCTGTCCTGTCAAAGCTCTCACTAATAATTATGTGCTTTCAGTTAATTAAGATGGAACAACACAAAAGAAGACTAGCTTGGGTAAGTAGCAAGAAAACATATTTGGATTGTGTTTGAAGAAGGATTTTAGTCATTTTACCAATGGAGTCACTGATCCACCAAATCTTTATTCATGTGAGTGATCTTTGCACTTGCAAATAATCCTGTTGTAGCTCACCATCTATGAATGAAACTCCTGTCTGCATTAATATACACTTTGTTTTAGTGACTGTCATTAGGAAATAACCAAGAGTAAATGTTAAAGAGCACATAGCTCTGATTAAAAGAACGCCTTAAAAACTTTCAGCCTGCAGGAAGTGCTACAGCAGCAGTATGACCACTCATCTCAATATCAATTGTGTAACTACAACCAAAGTCTGGTTTTGGGAAACTTGAGTGGGCATTCTGCTCTGCTTGAAGCTCTGTCTTCTGAATTCTCAGCTTTTCCTGGAAAAAATTGCCTGTGTCTTAAAGCACTGCACGAGGGATGGAAGGTTGCCTAATGCTAGTCATTTAAAATTTCTCAAAGAAAAATGCCAGCAAGCAGCTAATCCATCAGGACCAGCAACAACTGACAGTTGCTGGTAATGAACTGTTAAGTTAAATAATAAGAGTATTAAGAAAGGAATGTCACACAAGAAGGAAAACCTACATGAGCTGTTACCGTCTCTTGATTCTGTATATTATATTCAAATTCAGTTTTCTTTACCTGCCATTGCTCCTTCAGGCAGTGCTGCATGCTCAGTACCTCTCTGAACCCCTCCATGCAGAGAAGACACTTGCTAAGTCCCTGGAGAACAGGATATGTTTCGTCTAGAAAAGTTTGAGGGTTGCCCCATTCTTTCTCTCCCAGTGTCCCTTTACTAAGTTGAGGGATGCCCCAAGGAGAGGCAGGTGAAGTTTCCCATTCTGGCTCTCCACCTCCCTCCCTGAAGACTCCAGCAAGATGCTGTGTGGGGCAGGGCTACTGGAAAGACCTCCTCCATGTCAAGCACCCAAGTCAGTCTAGTTAAATAAATCTCTGTGAGAAAGCATGGGCTCCTAGGGAAGTGGCTGGTACTGTGTGGATGTGTAAACCCTCAGCTGGTGTGAATCAGGGAAGTTCTGCGCTGAGCTCCTGCACGCGTCCTGCCTGCCAGAAGTGCTTCAGGTCTGCAGGTAGATGTACAGCTCCGTGCAATGTCTGCCTGGCAGAAGGACTGAGGATCAGCCCCACTGTGGGGGAATCCCTGAGGGTGGCTCTGTGTCTGCCTTATCAACACCTCTCATTTAGACTTGGATCTCTGCAGAAAAGTTCTTGCAACAAGAAAGGGACCAGGAAGGCACAGCTCTACCTTTCTGTAGCAGGACCTATTGCATCCTGCCTAATAAGCTCCCAGCTAAGAAGTGAGTTAGATTAGCAGTAAAAGTAAGCTGGAATGAATTTCATCTAAACTTCATTTTTCTTTGCCCATTGAAAATAGTTTCCCAGGCATCTGTGCCCTTGGAAAGGAACAGTGAGCCCCCACCACACTCTCATTACTTGAGATTCACCTCCAGCCGTTGCTGCTAACATTTTTTCCTTTTTTTTCTTTCTCCTTTCTAGGTTGAATTCTTTAATAATTTCGTGTCTCTTTCAGTCTAGGC
The DNA here is from genome assembly GCA_013400215.1 of Cisticola juncidis. Lineage (NCBI taxonomy): Eukaryota > Metazoa > Chordata > Aves > Passeriformes > Cisticolidae > Cisticola > Cisticola juncidis. The sequence continues at coordinate 1,042,353 of VXBR01010166.1, read as the reverse complement.
TCCAGCCTGGGAAAAACAAACCTGCTAGCCTGGCGAAAGCCAAACACACATGGCCCAATTACCAGCTTCCCCACTGTTCCTTTGGGCTGGCTGGTATTCTCCCTGCCTTTGTTTTGCTGCCTGCTCCCTGCCTCCGAGCAGCTTCCTTTGACTCTGCTCCATGCAGCCAGGCAGAACAAGATCCAGCAGGTAAACTGAGGAAGGGCTATTGTCTGTCTGCCCCTCGCCTGTGGATCGCTGCAGTTTATCTGCCAGCAGAGCTTCCTGCAGGCATACACCTCTATGAGGAGCTGCTTTGCTTTGGAATCAGGGAAAGCACCTTGTTCTTTGCGTTTGAAGTGCTTGTGCGTGGGAGGGGCGCGTTGGTGTGTGCCAGTGGCAGCAGCCCAGGTGTTGCAGGTGGGGTGCTGGATACGAGGTCATGTCACTGCAGCCCTGTGTGGTGCTTGTCTGTGCCACGCCCTCGGCTGGCACCTGTCCTGAGCGCCTTGGGAAGAGCCAGGAGGATGGATGGCATTGTCTTCACAGCCGTGTGCTCCCACAGCTCTCCTGGAGGAGGGAGTGTGCGGGAGCAGCGGGTCAGGACTGGCCTGGCTGCCAGGGGAAGGATGGTGCCCACTGATACCTGCCAGTGCCATTTGGGAGGTGGGCAATGGCAGGCCCTAGGGCTAGGTGCTCTCTGTGGCAGGGTCTCAGCTCATGCCTCTGCCAAGCCTCCCTGTTGCAGCTGCAGGGGTGTCCACCTGGAGGGCATAAGAGAGCAAACTGTTCTCCAAGTGTGTTGTGCCAGCTGGGATCCCTGGAAGAGTTCTTGCGGTGATGAGGAGTGCCAGTCCTACGTCCATTTGTCAGGCTTGTCCCCGTGTGCCAGCTACCCAGTCTTGCAGTGACCTGAGCTCCCCTGAAGCCCAGGCTGTCCTGGTGCTGAGGGCATGTGCTCAGGACAGCTCTCTGCAGTTTCATCAGTTCATCCTGCCCCAGGAGTGCTGTCTCACATCTGCCTGGCTGCAGTGCCCCAAACGGGGCAGACCCGGGCAAGCTGCCCACGCTGAGCCTGGCAGCCTCTGCGGTGGGGCTGGCTGCTGCATCCAAAGCTGTGCCAGGGTCACAAGCCTGGGATTAGGTGGGTTTCTCCTACTGACTCAGCCAAGTAGTGTAAGGCTGGAAGGTGCCAGCCATGCAGCTGGCTGTTGTCCTGGAGAGCAGGATGCTTTGGGAGCTGCAGTGGATGCCCCGAGGCAGAGTACCCCAAATGTGCAGCAGCCCTGAGGCTGCTTTATGAGTTAACAACCAAAAATCAACTTTGAAGGGTGAGAACTGACTGGAAACAATCTTCCCCATCTTTTCATTAGCACGACTAATAAAATAGACTTGCCCTGCTCAGAGGGTTTACAGTTCAGGAGGGATTTGTGTGCGGGGAGGGAGCCAGCAAGGGGAGCACTGGGCAGAAGCTTAGAATTGTTAGAATGTATCTCCATCTCAGTGCTCAGTCTGTAAAACAAATTCTTCAGACAGGTGCTTGAATTCACAGGCTCTTCAGAGAGAATTTATCAGCCTTCAGGAATATACTGGCTAAGAAAAAAAAAACCCTATCGCCATCAGCTGCAAGGAGGGAAAAGCTAATCATCTAAACTTTAAGGCGGGAGAGGTGCAGCTGTCAAAGCTATAAGGTAAATGAGTCTGAGGCTGAAATGGTTTTTGCAGCAGAACTCTGCTCCCTGTTAAATAGGGGAGATTGAACTATAGCACTATTCCACTATTCCCTGGTAATGCACCATTTTGGGGCTGACTGGGTGGTCTTAAGTCCATTGCCACAGTGGTTATATCGCTGATACCAATCAAGGCCCCGCAGCTGAGACCCTGAGTGACCTGCTTCAGCAGCTTTTTTCAAACCCCAATTCACTCATTTGTGTGGGATGCTTTTCTGCTACTTTATTTATGGGATTACATAAATGAGCCATTAAAAATGTAAATCTTCAGAACAGTTGAATAATACAGATTTAAACAATAAGCTCAGGGCGGTACAGTACAGAAACTTCCCCGAACCAGCAGTACTGCACCATCGTGGCTATGGCAACAATAGCGGGCTAAGGGAAAGAGAGAGCAAGGAGGAAAATAAAACATTCCGGCATTGTTACAGTCACTGGCACCACAGAAAGATTAGGGATTTTTTTTTTCAGAGTATTAGAACAATAATGAAGATGTGTCATTATGCACCACAAAGGAGACCATGCCATCCCTCACATAGTGCAGGTGTCAAAACAATCGGACTGGCCACAGAATTGAGTTTAAGTGAAGTTTGTCCTACCTCACCACAAAGCATTTAACCCTTCCAGGGCCAGAGCCAACTACTGCCGTGCCATGGCTAGCACAGGCTCTTTTCCTCTCTCCTGTGCCATTAGGCATCTGCTCTGTGCATCCTTTTCCATCAGCAGCGGCAGTGGAGCTCTACACTGTGTACCTTGCTGAGGAGGAGTTGGCTGCATGTTTATTTGGCTTTCATTGTGCTTGTATCATGTTAAAATACCGGATGAAGCAATAACACAGTAAGGAATTGTACTGAGGTTTAGTTAAATCCTGTGGCAAGCTTCTCTCTGCAAGGGATAAAAACATAGAAGTAGCTTCTAAGTTCTGCTAAGTTCAAAATGTCTGAGCTCCAGTAGCAGTCTACTGATTTCCCCTGTTCAGAGGTGTATTTTAGCTGTTATGTAACAATCTTAATGTGACAACTGTAGTGAAGATGTGCACAGCTTGCAAACAAGCTCTGAGACACATCAGTGCTCTCCCTAGAACCAGATTGCACTATGTGTTGTGTTATTTCAGTAAGCTTTTCCTATCAATTAGTTCTGGAATTGAGTAGGTATTTTATGTAAGTAAATTTGGGAGAATAAATTTGGGAATTCATATAAAATGCATATTACCTCTCTATTTCAGATATAACCACTCCCTGAATTCTAATATTTCTAACCTAAAGGCAAATGTATACCTCTACCATCCTAATTCCTGTACTGTAAGAAGGGCAAAATTGCTGCCCAGTAAATCACAACTCACTTGCAAGAAAAACCAGGATCCAATCAAACCAGAGTTGTGTTTATAGGTCTGACTGTGGTGGAAACAGCTGCACACAGATACAATATTTTGAGTTGCTTGGGCTTGTAAAACTTAGAGATTAAGTGCCTTGTGGGAAAAAAAAAAAAAAAACAAAAAAAACACACACACACACAAAAACCAACAACAAACAGTTAAATTCTTCTGCAAAGTATTCTTCTACATTAAAAATAATGTAAGTAGGCAAGGTGTGAAATGGCTTCCAAGTGAAGTTTTCCACAACAATGGTTTTCCACACATTTCTGTACTTAACTTACCTTTAAGATACATTATTTCAGAATTGTGGGACTTGATCTGGATTTCTTTTTTTGCATCTGTGCAAACCCATAAAGTGTTACTGTGAATTTATGCTGGTGCAAGTTTGAAGTGAAGCTGGTTTGTAGTCTCTTTTATCCTTTGCTGATTTTTGCTACCTTTCCTTTCTGAAGACTGTTTACGTTAGTTTATCAATATCATAAAGAGTTTTTAGCATTCTTATAACACTCAACATTCAACCCAGCATCACAGAGGAGCTGTGGAAGTTGGAAGGCATCTCTGGAGGTCACCTGGTCGAAAGCACCTGCTCAAGCAGGGCCATCTAAAGCTTGTTGACCAGGACCATGTCCATAAGGCTTCTGAATATCTCCAAGGAGTTAAGAGTGTCTCCAAGCATCACATTGTGATGATTTGTTGTTGAATCAACTGCTTACTGGTAACAGTGTGACTGATTTCACTGTTGCAGATAATGGACACCATAAAAGCATGCCAAATCCCTAATATTTTTTTCCTGCTCTAATGGGACAAGAAGAATTCCTGGTAGTAGAAATGGGAAGATACTTTAAAAATACTATGGTCATCAACTATGCTAGCATAAATATGTTTGTTTTCCTAATGATGGCTTTCCCAATGGGATTGGTTCTTTGGCTTGGAGGAAGAAAGAGATGAAATGGGAAATATGATTTATTGGCAATATAGAGAGGCCACAAGAGCACAAAATGCAAACAGCTTTGTGTTAATGAAGAAAGTCTTCCTCTGAGAAGGAAGATATGCATATGAGCCTGTTCGAGATAGATGGATTGATCTCAGGGCAGAATTGGGGTTGTAGTACAGATGGATCTTGCTCTCAGTGAAAGAGGTGGTATTTCCAGATGCTCCTGCCTTATTGTGTGTGATGTTATCAGTTGCAAGGGGTTACAGTGTTGGTCTGTGCAGCAGTGGGCACTAAGAGGGCAGGTCATGGACTGCAGCCCCATCCAGCCCATCCACCAGGTGGGTCTCACATCAGGAGAGGTGCACATGTTGGGCAACCTCTTCAAGAGTCCCCACATCAGCTCTGCCACCTCAGTGCAGAAAGTGGAGCAGGGTGATACAGAGGAAAGCTGGCCTTGAGGAAGATCTTCCATGGGCTAATGGGTCATTTTCACATTCAGGCTTCAAAAACACTGTAGACTGAGTGATCTGGATCCAGGTTTTTAAGCATATTTAAAGAAGTAGCAATGGGGTACAATCCTGTTTGCTTCAGCGGAATAGCTGACTGTTAATTTTTTCAATCTGAAAGCAAGTAGTTCATGAACAATAGAGGCTTAAGAAGATCAGCCACTACATCATCTTAATGTACTTAATGTATTTTCTTTGTTATTCATTCTTAATGTATTTTCTTTGTTATTCATTCCACATCAGCTCAAGCAAGTACTTCATCTGTCTAAGTCAGACTGTAGCCCCTCTGGTGTCATCAAAGTGGTTTTCCTCTTTGTTCCCTCAGTCACCAGCACTGAAGGAAGCTGTGAGATCTTACCTAGTTTGGAACCTCTGTTTTGATTCAGGAATGAAAAATTTGAACCTCTCTATGGAGGGGGTGGGGAGAAGGGGAGAGAGGGAAAAAGGGAGGGAGGGAAGGGAGGAGGGGAGGAGGGTGAGAGCTTTTTAAATGATCTGATATGGTGTAAGGCAGCTTCTCTCCTTCAGGCAGGATCTGATGCTCAGCTCGTGGGTGTCACCAAGAGCACTCTCCCTTCTCTCACCCCATCTTGCTTTTTCTGCAGGCAGCTGCAAGGCTTTGCCAAAGGTCACCTGCACCAAACTGCTTCATGCTGCTGTCCTGGGTCAGGGAAGCTCACAAATATGAGCTTGAGTGGGGGAGAAAAGTCAGGGTGACTGTCTCCTCTAGGGAATATGTTAAGGAAAAAGAAAGTCAAATTTCACCTCTGGCTTTATAGAAGGCAGGCTTCCCTTATAGCTTTCCCGATGTGCCAGATTACAAGTACTTTGGCTGATATTTAAATGGAGCTGGAATTCTTCAGTGAATGCAGAGTCCTAGGTTGGAGAGATGCATTAAGTTAACTTTGTGAGTTTCTCAAAGCTCTGCTGCAGAAGCAGGAAAGTCAGAAGATAAGCTGGTGGAAACAAGAAACTTGTATCCGTGTTCTGAGTTCCTTGAAGACTTCAGCCGTGACTCACCCTGGCCTTGCTCCTTTTCACTACCCCAGACAGGAGTGCCATTGCTGTCTGACTGAAATGGGAATGTCCTGTCTTGACCTGACAGCAGCATGAAGGTTCACCAGCACCAAAGACCACGAGCCCTTCAGCTGCAGAACTTGTCTGCATTCTCTGGATGGAAAACTTGCTGCCAGGATCAATGAGGTCCTCACTTTTAAACTTGCTTCTTGTTACAAATGCAAACCAATACAACAAGCTTTCTTGGGGGAGTGAGGGACAAAATGTCTCAGCTTCATCAGAATTTCTCAGGTGGGTCAGTCCTTTGCCTACAGCCCTGAGGTCAGTAGAAAGCATGACCATGAAGCTGAAAAAAAGTTGAACTCCCTTTGAAATCAAGACATTGAAAAAGCCTTTCCAAAAGCTACTATTTTCCTCTCCATGTCTGCACCAGTGCCTCTGTCTCCAGTCCTCTCTTGGGATCCATTGCAGAAGGTGGCTGGGAGCGAGGTCGGTGGAGCTGTTGCCTCTCAGTTAAGCCATGGCCAGGTGAAAGCTGGGATGCTTTGGAGCAGCACCAGCTGTGGATAAAGAGCAGCATGGGCAGGTGCATGCAAAGCACAGTATGCAGGGAGTAGTGGTGTCTGTCAGTCTGGAAACATGGGAAGGTTTTGGAGCAACAAGTCTTCCTTGTTGCTCTTCCTCTTCTGCCGACCCAGAAAAGAGACAGAAACCTTTTTTACTGGAAGTCTGTGGTTTGTGTACAGATCTGAAGAAAATCTGCTACATCTGAAGGTTCTTTTCTCCATGTCTATCATTAGTTTAATAAAAAACTTTCCCTATACTAACAAAAAATGCTTTCTTCACTTCTTTCTCCTGTCTTTTTTAACCTGTTTTCCCCCAAATGAAAGTAACAATTTGACACCCTGAATAAGGCTAGATTTTGTCCTGTCATAAACACAAATGCAATTGCAGGAACAGTGTTGACTGTGACCACATGGTTAAAGAAAGAAAGAATCAAAAAACCAAAAATAACCAGTGTGAATTCAAAGTGAAAATGAATGGAGTCTGTCTCATTCATAAATGTCATACGAGACTTTGGTTTAAAAGGCAAGCCTGTCATCCCAAGGCCAGCAGCTGTTGTTATGTTGAACAAAATGGATACAAATGGGTATTATTTTAAAGTGAAATGCTTAATCCCAGGCCTAACAAGCCCACTGTCCTCTCTGTAACCCTGTGTCATACAAGCCATGATCTCCAGTAGAGGGCTTGATTGCACAGGAAATAAAATTCCCTGGCTGTGCCTTACCAAACCTACAAACACCCTGGCAATGTTTGAGTTACTATGGCAATCACAAAATAGGAAGGCCTTTTCTTCTTTTCCCCATCTCTGCATGCAGCCGCAGGCTGCTCCTGAATAGCTCACATCTGCAAAAAGTTTTAACACGGTACTCAGATAAAGAAAAGGATCCCAAAAATGGGCACTGACCCGTCTCAAAAAATGTTGCAAATTTTATATACAAGAATTGGGGAGCTGTGCCACTTTGTGCAGGTTATGTCATAATGTGAACAAAAAGGGATAAAAGCTGATGAAGGCTTTTGCTGCCAAATATGGAGAGAGGGGAAAAAGCATAAGTAAATGACAGCTTTAATGCAGATGTAAGAAGAAAAGTCAAAGATGGGTGACAGAAAGTTGCTGGTCAATGAATAAGGGAAAAATTTCTAACACAAAAACCAGACAAAAGAGTAAAATACAATAAAAATCTCACTATAGAGAATACTGAGAAAAGTCCCAAAAGCACAGTGAGCAAAATCTTGGAGCTATCAAGCCATGTGAAACAGACATGTGGTTCTTTAGAGTGGCCCATTTCAGGCATTAATAGCTCCCATTATAAAGGGGGAACCTGATCTCTGGCCTGGAAAGCTTTCAAGAAACAGACTTTTTACAATAAAATTGAAAAGCAAAACAAAACTGAACCTTTATGCCTTGCACAAATGAACTAGGATTTTGGTCTTTCTAGACAAATTTGGTCCCACATAATGAACTGTTACACATTTTACCAGTTTTTCTTGGACAAATGCTTTCTGGTAATGAAGAATAATTACATATTTAAATGGATATTTGCTTTCTGGCAGATCTGGCAGATCCTGCACTTTCTGACAGTACACTTGCCACCATTAAGATATACTCATTTTTGATTATAGAAACTTACCTTTACCAACAAACACCTAATTTAGATGCCTGCATAGGGTATGTGAATGCGTGTTAAGTGCCTGGTGGTCTCACCAAGTTGTTTAATCCCAGTGAGGGGAAAGGTACGAATCCAGAAGTTAACATGCTGGTCTGGTTAACACCAGGTCTGGTGCTCTGAGTCGGCTTTGCCTCTGATGTCTGGGTCTGTGAGGTAGGAGCTGGAAAGTGCCACCACCACCTTCACACACGGTAGCTCCATCTCTCAAGAAGGTTCACTAAGAGTAAATCTATTCTTAATTTGTTCTTAATCTTAGATTTGATTGACGTGTTATAGCTGCTGAAAGTATCATTGCACTTTAAAAGCTCTTACTGACAAGTCACATTAATCACTGGCTTCTGAGAAAGGCTTAATGTGAGGAAATGAATGAAAATGGCATAAACAGTTCACAAAAAAAAGTCCAAAGGGCCAAAAGAAGCCCCAAATCCAGTAAAAGTGGTACTGCATTATACATTCATTGACTCTTGTTCTTTTGGGGGTGTTTTGGTATGAAAAGAAAGAGACAATGGAAGACAATAGCGGTACCTTATCAAAGTTCATTCAAGCAGCTATTTCAAATACTTTTAACGGCTTGTCACTGGGTCTTGCAAGTCTCTGAGAGTCTAAACACTCTGTCACATTTGTGTACTAACCACTTAAAGTGCTGCTAAAGCCTTTTGACCTGGACTGACTCTCCTTTATCTAGGTCAAAATGCAAGGCAAAGCCTTTGTGTTCCACGGCCTTCATTAAATTCATTGATTTGACCTGTATTTTAAAGACCAAAAGTCAAATGGAATGGGAAGTTAAAGTTCCCATACAAAATCTTCCACTGAGCACTTCACTGCCTCCTTGAACTATGTAACATACAGAAAAGGCCATCTCACGGCCATTTGAAGTGTGGGCTATAGCTGGAGTGGCAGTTTTGTCCAGTTTTTTCAAGAGCTTTGATGGATTTCATCAGAGCTTTCCCTGTCTTAAATGAGGACAAAAAGAGTTGAAGCTTGCAGACAGTCCCTCTGGCCATTTCTTCTTGCCCCAAGTCATCTGTTCAACAGGGCATAGCAAAGTTCAGGGGTAGGTAAATAATATTTAAATCTCTTTAGCACACAGGCAGGGATGAGATTTGTTGCTTTACATTAGACTCTTGCCATGCACAGCGTCAGCTGCACTACTGGGAAAAAAAAGTGATCAGCTTTTACTGTATCAAGAAATAAACCTTCTTCTGCATTTGGAGATCAGCTCTTACAAGCAGTGTTTAGTCTGCCTGGAAACACAGCATAAAACCTAAAACCTTTGGGGGATAAGCATAGGTTTAAGTCTCAGTTCAGTCTTCAACATGGACTCAGACATCTGACAGCTGGAAACCTGGGGGTTTCACTCAGCCCAAGGAAGAAGGACCCAGAGATGTTTCTGCATGTGGTGTTGTGGGTTTGAGAAAGGGGAGACTGACTGTAAACTGGCAGGGGCAGCCCAGGTTGGGCAGAGAGGCAGGTCCTGCCCCGTGGGGATGGGGTCGAGAGCAGATGCCAAGGTCCCTGCCTTTGCCCTGGGATGCCTTTGTGTGAGTCTGGATTGGACTGGTCACCTTGCTTGCCTGGCAGAGGTTCGTGGCTTATTCACAACAGGAAGAGTGGAGTGAAATAAAAATAAATTACAAACATGAGAGTAAACTTTAGCCAAATGACAGGCCACACAGATCTTCAAAAACCACTTGCCTTAAGAAGATCTGCAGATTTATAATGTCAGTAAAAGTTATCATGCAAGATCCAAGTATTTGGTGGCACAACCTTCCAGAAACAAATTGTTTTCATGACTGGCATTAGGAGTAAGATTCAGCTGGCTGGAGGTATTAGGTTATGTGACTGAAGGCTCATCCCTCTGAACACAAAGCAGAACAGAGGAACAGTGATGACAGGGCAGGAGTCCCCATAATCCAATTGGAGTAAACCAAGATAGCCTGGTGGAGAAACCCCTTTTCCAAGGCTGTAACAGACCAGGCACCAGCTTGCTTGGTGATAACAGCTCCTAATCGAGGGGGTCCCTGCTCACCTTAGGAGGTGAGGGAGATGGTGCTTATGGAGATGGGGTCTGAGTATGAGAAGAGGGGGAAGAGAGCAAAAATGAATGAACAGAGAGGTGTTAGCCTGTGCGATGTTTGAGTTCCTACTCAGCCAAAGTTTGTCCATCCTGATGCCCACCTGTTTTCCTCTTTCTCTCTGAACACAGCTAGCTCTTTATGGTCCCTTTGGAGTAGCAGTACTCTCAGGAGCTCTGAAGAAGTTAAAATGCCTTCTCAGGAACTTCCAGCAGAATGTATCCAGCTCTGAGCTGATGCAGAACCAGGCAAACTCAGTGCTCTAATCCACATAATGAATGAACTCGGTAAACACAGCAGCTCATATTGGATCACTGATGAGTTTAAATGTTCAAAAGAGAGTCCAGGAGCAGGTTAAATCCCCTTCACATAGCAGTAGTTCTATAAAAGTGCAGGCTCTGCTTCTATTTCTAGGTTCAAAGAATTACGATTCTGTGTATCTCATCACCTCAAAGATGAAAGGAAGAAGCAGAAACAACACATGGAAAATCTTTGGTGTTGGCTGATAGCAGGACATCATCTTACAGAAAGGCTGTCTGGAGAAATGGAGGTATGAAGGAAGGTTTCTATAACCTTTGATTGAATTCTGTAGATCCAAGGAATCTTCCAAGGGCATAGTGTTCATTCAGAAGAAGCAATTGCACACTTAAGGAAAAAACCCACCCAACCAAATCCAAAACAGCCCTTTATTTTCTATTATTCTGATTTTGTACAGGACCAAGATTCCAAAATCTAGAACAGGGGTCCTGAAGAGAGCTGGTTTATTTGACATTTTCTTGTTTGCAAAATTATCTGCAGAAGGATTTTGTTTACCTTTATTATTCCCCCATAGCCTTCTGTTCAGCACTGGGTGATCTCTGGATTGTCTGCAGATTCCTTGTCTATCGTGCACATTTCCAAGATTTTTTTTTTAAATATTTTGTGACTGGGTCATAACTGGTAACTTAGAGACACCATTTTCTAATGCCCAGTTGGGCAATTCCTGGAGCTTTGAAGATTTACCAGATGATTCCTCCTACTGTGACTCTTCATGGAGGAACATGTTTGCCAGACTCTGTGTCCGTGAACATCCTAACAAACCATATTGCCCTCACATCTCTGGAAAGGAATGAGATGGAGTTGAATGCCACCAAAGAAGACTGATTATTTTGTATTTGGGAAAACATTTGCAAAAAGCTGTTTGGAGTTGGCTGTAAACAGGGTCGCTCTAAAATTGTGTTTCTATTAAGGGAGTATTGTTTCTGACCACCGGAGCAGAATAAAAGTATCTCCAGGACCACATTGAGAGATGTGAGAACCTTCTAGTCCATGGCACGCTCCCCTTTCCTGCCAGTCCAAGGTGGTCCCTTTGCAGTGAGAGCTTTCTTTGGGCTGTGGGGAGAGCAAGAACTTTTCTTTGGAGAAGAAAACTGCAAAGGTGAACTTGAGACAAACCCTAGCGGGTCAGGGCAGAGGTGCTTTACCCATCTATTCCTCTGCTGTGAGCGGTAGGAGCTGCTGTGAGGGAGAGTACAGGATTTTTATCACTTGCTGTGGAAGCCCCCAGCCCCAGAGATGATGGGGTGTTAGTGGGAGGTACCTGCACAGATCTTGAGTCCCAGATAAAGAGCCTGCTGTTCACAGATGTGTCTAATCCTGTTGGGAACCTGCTGATGCTATTCAGCTTTGCAGCCTCCCACCGACCCAATTTCCACATATTTGCTACCAACCATGTACTGATCTCTGTTTTAACCAATCTCCCCAAGTTTCTCTGGCACTTGCATTAAGGGATTTACTGAACAGCAGTTCCAAGTTTGCCTTACCACCCACATTTGTGGTTCAGTGAACTTTGTATATAACCCCTCAGCCCTCTCACCTCTAAACTAAGGAGCCTCTTTAGTGTCTCCACATAAATTGGCTGCTTCACCCCAGAGTAATTTTCATTGCCTTTTTCTGTCTTCTGACTTAACTACATCTTTCTTGTGATGCAGAGATCTGAGCTGCACCCAATAGTCAACACATGAGAGAAAGAAGGTTTTCAATCTCTCTTCTTCCTAAAAAGAAAAAGGATACGAAATTAGATAAATGGAAACTACATTATGCACTGTATAGAGGGTTATCTTATATCTTGAACACCATAGTAATCTCACTAGTAGTAGATTACTATGGTGTTCAAGATATAAAATAGTCTTACCAGTCCTGTGGGTAGCTTTGGTTCAAACAAAGTTCACAGTGGGCAAGAATTTGTCAATGTGACATCCACTGGATGCTCTGGTGGCTGCAGCACACGTAGGCTCCCTCCTGAGTCAGGCTGCTCAAAAATATGAGCCCGGGTAACAACCCCTGAGCTCAGGCCACACATCTCTGAAGAACAGAAACATGGGTACGCCTCACACACTCCCCAGGTAGGATGTGCAACTGATAGGCTAAGGTTTTTTCCCATTTAATGACAATTTTGATGTGTCCTATTAATTTTAATACTTGCTATCTTTACTTGGAAGTTTGAAGCCTTTGAACTGTGAAGATTACAGCTAATTCAAGCTACGGCTGCTTGAGGAGCAGAAAGGGAAAAAAAAAAGTATTTAAGGCTCATTTTATTCTGATAAACTGCAGTCAGCACTAGAGGCATGTTATGCTGATTCAGATATGTTGCAAGAAACTTTCCCTGCTCAAAGAACTTGCAATCAAATTGCAAGGGAGGAAAAGCAGGAACAGGACCAGTGAGGTGAAGGGTGATGCTACACGTGGAACCAGAGAAATGTAAAGCCTGGCTCTTTTATTGCAAGATTTATACTCATAGAAGAAAGATTTTTCACACAATAAAAGTATCTTCAAACACTCCTACCTTTGTCCTCTCTGCCCCCCTGATTTCCTTGTCAAGATATCCACAGCTCCATAGAAATTTGCTCTCAGAAGTCACCTGGTGAGTATACCACAGTTACTCTTGCTTTGTAGGAAGACACAGTGAAACAACTTACTTGAGCTGAAATCTTAGCTCAGACTGAAAACTCTCTTCATCCAAAAGTGCAGTTCTTCAGATCTGATTCCCAGCTCAGTCCCAGTCCCAGCATAGGCCAGCACAGGGAGCAGGGAAGTTGCTCTTGACCATGGCAGCTGACCCTCTGCCCTGCCTGCAGGAATGCAAGGGTCTCCTCTGGAACCACTCCGTGCTTCCCAGGGAATCCAGCACAGCACGAAGCACCCAGGGTCACAGGGATAGCCACCAGTACCTCTATGTTTGCAGCTCAGGTTTTTGTCCTTACAGACCTTTAGAGCTTTCTCTTTCACCTTGTTCTCACTTCTCAGTTCTTCTCTGGAGGTATGTGGCTGTGCTTTCACAAGTAGCAGTCAGCTGGGTACAAACACAGGCCATCCCCTGCAGTGGGAGGAGTTCACACTTTCAGCATAGCTACAAAGCAACAGCATTTGAACACCAACATAAACACCTGAAGTGGTTGGGTTTGTCTCCTCTGCCATCACGGGGTTCCCATAGCTCCACTCTCCCGTGTGCCTCCTCCCAGGCCTCTGGGGTGACACCCAAATGATACGACAGGAGCACAACGCCCCGATATCTCACCTTGTCCCCTCAACATTCACCAGGGGAAGGGCACTCCCTGCAAAATACCCTGCCTGGGCCCCAACAGGTCAGAGCCTGTGGCTTTCTACAAGGAAGAGTTGAGGAGAGCTGTGTTAACCTGCTGCACAGACTCGTCTTCTGACAGTCTTGTTTGCTGAGCTGTGAGCGAGCGTGCCAAAACCTGATGTTGTGCTACCAACATCCCTGCCACAGACAAGGCCACTTAGAGCAGAGACACAAGCCGAGTTAGCATGAAAGGAGAGGCATCAATCACCATTGCCCCAAGACAATGGTGATAATTTAATGGCTGTTTTTTAAGAAGAACTGACACTATACAAAAATGGAGGAGAAAGGTCTGGGAGGCTTCACCTGCAGCTGAGAATTATTTGTTCCCATTGTGCCAACCCAGGGCGAAGTTTGAAAATGCAGTTTCTGCAGCTGACATCATATACATCAAGTTATGCACGCAGCTAAGGGTTTGCTTTAAATCACTAGATTTCCTGGCTCAGACTGTTATTAGTCGAGCTTGAGTGACTTAACTAAAGAGTTAACTTTCTGTTGAATTTTAAGGTAAACTGCAGAGCTGTTTAGCATTATTTTTCTTTTGTTAAATAGTTTAGATTTTTGAAATTATTTCCCTCTATCAATTCTACAACATCTTTTCTATTGGGTTCACAGAAATCAAATTCAGACTTGGGACAAGAATTTGCAAACCTAATGCACTTAGCTGCACTTAGGTGCACTTATGCACATACTAGAGACCTATAGTTGACACTATTTTTTTTTAGAGGGATGAATCCTTGCAGACACTCTTGTAAGGTGACTGTACAGAATAAAACCAAATATATTCAGAGAGCTGAAGTCATCAAAGTAGATTCACTCTGAAAGGTTACAAAAATAAGACTGGAAAGGTTTTCAAGGAGTCTTTTAGTACAAACCATGGCCATATGACACCCTTATCTGTCAGATGGAGTATTCTGTGAGCTGTTTGGACAGTACACACCTCTCCAGCACAGCTTCAGTCCCTCACTGTTCATGCTGTTAGCAAGTGTTCCAAATGTCTCATGGGAACTCCTGCACTGCACCTAAGTATGTAATTTCTTGTCCTATGTGGGCAGCATGAGTATTCTGCTCCTTTGCTGCAGGTCTTGATATATTTGAAAAATATTATCAGAAAATCCTGGACATACACTAGAGCAACTCCAGTTCCTTCATTGTCTATCACCTTTCTGGACTTCCTGCCATTATCATTGTCCTCACTGGGCTCTATATTTTACCTGCACCTTCACAGATGTGCAGGCCCCAGGCTGGGCCCTGGTGCAGCATGAATCACTGCTGGGTAGGGAGGAGAATTAGCCAGAGTCCAGCTCAGTCTGTAGCTCTGATTGCCAGATATTCAAGCAAACAATCCCTATTTTGCCAGAGACCTTCTCAGGATTCCAGCACAAACAACAAATACACTTTTGCAGTCCTTAAGGAAAATGTGGTAAGGATACTGAAATGCCTTGAAACATACTAGAAACCAGCAGGATTCAGAGTCTTGCAGTGAGAGACAACTGGATTCATCATTCCCAGAACTGTGTTTAGTTTATCTGATAGTTTTAGTTTTATTTTTACTTAATTGAAATAATCTTTCCACTTTTTTCCAGCAGCTGTAGCTTCTGTTCTGGTAACCCTTTTTCGTAATAGCTGCTGAAACGTGTGCCAAGGTGATAGCAAGGCTCTTTAACTATAATGAATGATTTCTAAAGAAATTGCTGTTTTTCACAGATGGGTTTTGGTTTTTTTTTCTTCTTTTTCATATTTTAGCTTCTGTTTCTACTGTGCTCATCCAAATTCCTTCAGCATGAGCTTCTTGAGCAAGATGGGGCAGAGAAGAAGCTACTGGTCTGTAGCTTCAGGGCTTGTGAGTGTGACTCCCGAGGCCCAGCCTGCTGCTGCCCTCACGTGGGGTGCAGTGAATTCAGTCCATGTGCACACCACAGCTACCCCAGACAGTGAGTGCTGGCTTCATGCAACACTGAAACATGAAACGGGCAGCTTGGTGGTGGGCATGTCACACACTCTGCAGGTGAGACAGCTCTGGGGCAGCAGTGGTATAGTTACAAATTAAAAGCTCTGCCTTTACCTCAGACATTTTTCCTTCTGCCTTGCCCATATGAAGAGAAGGCAGTTTTGGTCTTACATCTGGATTTCAGGCACCAGTCAAAATGTAGTTCCTGCACCAGGGCCTGCCCCATTCAGTTCTAGCACTGACTCCATATTCAGTTGCAAAGCTGGATTGTATCTGCACTGAGAAGGCTCCTGAGGAGACAGAAGCAACAATATCTATGAGTAAATTCATCCAAGTGATGTTGAATGTCTGATGTTGAGTGACCTGATCTTCCCGAGTCTTGCACTTTGCGACATTGCTGAGCCCACTGCTACTTCCAGAGGAACATTCTGTGGTGAAGCCAGTGCTACCCTCATTGGGAAGAGCTGTTTTAAACATTTTTAAGAAACTTCTCATATGCTTCAAGGTTTAGTGTGCATCATCTGGATACTTCAGGCCTGCACATTTTCTGTCAAGTCCTATTACCTCCCAGCTCCTAAGTGGATAAGAGGATGTGTGCAAATAAAAGTGTTAACTGGCTTGCTCTTCCAAGCAAGTCAACACCACTCCTATGCAGTGTGCTCAGTCCCTGAGACATTCCCGAAAGTCAGCATCCTTCCCTTCTACAGTGGAGGGCAAGCTGGGGTGCTGGAAGCCACACAGAAAGTACTGATCTCTTCTGAGATAATTTAAGGACTTGCAGTGCCCAAAACTCTTTCAGCTGTGTGGCTGTATATGCTGCCTTATGGTTCTTAGGTATCATTCCAAGGTATTCCATCTTGGTTGTTTGGTCTTCAGTACCACATAAATCTTGTCTCCGTTATAAATATTTGTCCTATAAATTGACCTAGATTACCAGAGAAAACACTACCAGATCAAGAAGAGGAGCTAATGACTTCCTATCATTCTTTCATTGTTTCTTAGATGCTGAAATGTTAACAGGTATCGACATTAGGAGCAGTTTGGGACTGCTGATTGTGCTGGAGATGGAAATTATCCCAATCTGCTTTGCATAGAGGACTGAGGAGGAGTTCACTGTGTAAGCTCTATAAAACCAAAGATGAAGTGTGACTGTCTTGATGGGAAGGAACAATCCTTGAGAAAACTCATGGCTGAATCACTGGTTCCTCAGAAGACAAAGACCAGGTCTCTGTCTTGATTGTAGCAGGAACCAGGTGGGATGTTTGGGTCACCTGGGTGGTGTACCCAGGACTTGCTCTGGGAAGATTTGTTTACTCATATTCAATAACTATCCAGACAAGGGGGCCTAGCACACTGTGGACTGAGGCCACCTAGCTACCTACAAAGACAGAAGCTTTACCTGGACTGGAGTAATGTTGGCAGAAATGGAAGACTGGTCAGTTCACCCTTTCCAGGGAAGGGTGGAGGTAAAGGGTAGAACCTTCAAAGGTTTAGTGGTATCTTCACTGGAAGATAAAGGATCCCCAGCTATTTCTTCCAGCTTCCTGTGCTCCTGGGGCATCATGACAATTCCTGTCTGAAGGTTTGCCCTTGGGAAATGCTTTATATAATATGATTACTGTTATTGCTTTAATATCTTCCAATTAAGTGGATATGCCATCAGGTCTGTGAGGTTGCTGCACTTGCTCTGAAGTAGGTGGAATCTGAAGTGTCGTTATTTTTGTCAGGGCTTTAACTAAGTTTTCAAGGCCAAGTAGGTGAAACCATGAGCAGATGGTATAGAGTCAAACAACACTTGTGCAAATATCTAAGCTTTGGCCAAAGGAGTAAGAGTGGCACCAATATGCTTCATTTGAGCAAACACATGGAAATACTCAGCTTGGACAAATGCGTAGCAAATTATTTTAGCTCTTTCTAAGAAAGTTTATCAGATTTGGCAATCAATCATCTAAACTGACCAAGAATACAGTGTCTTTGCAATAAATGTTCATGCTTGTCATCATTAACGTCATTTAGATTTTAGACTTTTTCTAATTAAGAAAGGTTCCCACCAGCAACAGCAAAAATCTCCACCACCTCTTTCATTATCTCAGCTTTTCTTCCCTTTAATTACTATTGAGCTCCTGGCTGATTAAATTAGGTTTTTTAGGTCTTTTCTGAAATCTTAGGGAAATTATCTAAAAATCATGAAATCAATTCCCTTACGCTGTTTTAATCTTTTATGTTTTAGGCTCCAAGAGGGACGGGCGGACAAGTGCAGCCCCTTGGAAAAGTGTGCAGCACTAGACTGCTTGCCAGCCTTCTATTGCCTTTGTGGACCATCTGGGTCAATTTCCTTCCAACTAAATGAAATGCAAATAAAAATTCCAGCAGTTTTTCAGCTGCAGGCTGCCCAGCTGATTAGCATGACAGAGGCCGGGAGATGAGGCCTGACCCTGTGCACTTCCCCTCATCTCATTAAGTTGTAACTCTACCGTGGCTGCATTCATGGTGTTTATTGACGCTGAAAGGCGTCTTTATCCAAAACTAGCTAAATTCACATTCAGAGTTTTTCCATGAAGGCTTGCCTGCTACAGCATCCACATGAAAGTGAACCTATTGTAGCTTGGTGATGTGTCCTGCTGATTCCTTAACAATCTGAGCTTTCTCAAAAAATGCTAGATTCACAAGTTTAAGTTCCAATAAAAAAAAAACAAAACCACAAAAATGAGCCCCAAACATTTTAACTATTCTGTAGTTAAGAATATAGAGAGTATAGACAAGCCTCATTCTGGTGGTGACACTGAGTAGAGTAAACTAACACACAAGGAGACAAACCATCCAAAGTACAGTAGAGAGCAAGTGCCTGTACTATGTAGGATGGCAGACAATGGGGTATTATACACATCCTCACATCCATCAGCAAGGAGAAGAATGTAAGATTCATGAAGGCAACATCTTCAGCAATTTATAGTGCTCTGAGAGTCACAGCTGGACAACGGAGAGAAATACACCTTCCATCTGCCCAGTATTTCGTGTCTTGTCACAACCACATTAAAGAAAGTGGAACCAAAGTCTGGTGGAAATGAGCACAGTGATGACTATGATCCTTTCACCCTTCCCTTTAGTGCCATAACTAACATCCCTGCTGAAGGACAGCAGTCACAGAGCCCAGGCACTGCTGCTAAAGCTCCAGGGTGGACAGCTCTGGTGGGCAGTGCATCTTCACTGCTGTAAAGTTTGAGGTCTAGGTTGTGACTAAGGTAGATGGACTGCATCCAGGAGGCATGGAAAGGAATAGAAGCTACTACAGGATTTTGGAAAGGAATAGAGAAATATTCATGCTCTCCCTACAATTTAAGTCTACAGGGAATGCACAGGAAAGACTAAAAGCTCTTATACAGGGCTCCCAGAGTATGAACAGGAGTTGGGGAGGGTCCAGCCCTGACACCAATGCACCTCTTGAGTGGAAGTCTTAGTTTCAATCATTTCTGCTTGTGGTAGCTGAACTGGAAGAAGAGAACAGTGCAATTTTCTCTAGACAATTGCCAAGTGTCTCATGAGCTATTTTATGATTGCTGTGGAAAGGAGAGGATATGGGGGGGGGTTTGTTATGATAGCCAGCTTTTTTGTCTTCCTCTGTGCCAAGGCAGATACAGGTGAGCAAATGAAGGAGAGTCAGTCAGAGATAACACTTTGGATGAAGCTGGAAGAAGAGGTTACAGATCCGTGAGTGTCTCATCAAATGATTTATACCTGTGCAGGGTTAAAAGGTGAGGTCGAACATAAGGCAGACTGGCATCACAGGCTGTGAGGGAAAAAAAGGAAAAATCTTTCATCATCTCTACTCCATTGAAAACCCACGTGGAGCAGAGAATATTGAAAGGTGATCTCTGTTTGATTATCTCATGAAAAAGAAATTCAACAATAATTTGCCTATGGCTCCTCCCCAGACTTTCCATCTCATCAGCTAATAAGATCACTTTGCTTCCTACAGTCAGACTTGTACAAATGTTGTCTTGTTCTGAGAAGTAATACACAATGTTTGGACAGGAAAATTAATTTTTTAAAGTTCAGAGTGTGCTGATGTCTTCCTACTGGGTCGCAAACTGTTATGAACATCAAAATAACATTTTGGATCTTTTCTCACTATATTACTGAAGTCAGAAATGTTCTATTATTTTCCATAGAGTTTTGATTCTATTCTTTGTTAATCTGGCTGAGTTAATTGTTGCCAGTATTCCACCACTCCATGTGAGCTGGTAGACACCAACTGAACAAATACCTTAATGCCTGGCTTTCCTGTCAGTCCAGGTAAATGTTTGCAGGATAGATGAGAAACACTCAAATGTATTCTCACTCAGATCAACAGTACAAGCAGACTCTTTGTTCAGGGGCATGTAAACAAGGATTTTACTATACAGGTTTCTACTTGAAAGCCAAGAAGAGGAACATGAGGCAGAGCAGTGGGAGAATGATGTGTTTCAGCCAGTCATGTTTCAGCTTTGCAAGATCCTGGGAGTATCTCCTTTCTACATATCAGTTCAGCCCCATCGGTGACAGTACAGCTGAGGCTTGCCTGAAATCAGGGGTTTAAACACATTTAGTCAAACCAGTGGAAAGGCCTCGTGAACACCCTTGTTTGCTTTAAATGCACATCCCATTTCAATGAAATTTAATGAGGAATGAATATCATTAAATTGAACCCAAAACCTTAAGCTGTAGTGAGCATGTCATCAGTGCACATGGCCTTGGTGAAAGTAGATGAGTTCAAACATTTTGGTGCTTCATTAGGAAAGTTTCATCTAAAGGATTTTGCTTTGGTAATTCAGTACCTTTTCATTTAACAATTCATTTAACTTCAATAAAAAGAAAACATTGTAATAAAATGTTAGGTAATGATAAAATGTGCTTCTGTAATATCATAATGAATAAAAATGTCAAACCATTATGCTTTGACCTTATCAAAATTGAATATTTTACAATATCCATCCATTATTCCTTAATAAGGAATAATAAAAACAGGAAAAACTGCTGCAAGTTCTAAATGAAAATTTTTCTTTCTTGTTATCTTCCTTGCTATATGTCTTCAGGAGCTTCCATTCAGATTCAATTACCAATCAATAGAATATAGGATTTGGGGGGATGCTTCACCTGAGAAGGTGAAAGTAGTGATAGTTGTGCTTTTTTCTTTTATGTGTCATTTATTTGTTTATGTAACAAAAGCCAAATATAACTTCTTTTTTTTTTTTTTTTTTTTAGACTACAGCAGGGAAGAGAAGTAGAGAAAAAGTAAGCTTAATTCAGAGGCTGAATTACAATTGGAGATTGGACTTTTCCTGCAACTGAAAAACAGAGTAGCTACAAACACACACCTTGTGTCCAAGGTAACAGAAAGGAGGGACCAAATGGAAAGGAACAGGCAGGGAAAAGACTTGGATACCCAAAGTCAAGAAAATAGTTCTGTGTAGGGAATCTGCAATGCTACACAAAGTCCTTACTTGGGATACTTTTTTGCCAGATCAGCACAGCAAATGGGACAACAGCAAAAAACCAGTGAGCTTTATAATTAACCATTTTTAGCAGACATAGTGAATATCTCTTGGTTTCTAATTTTTCTCAGTCTGGGTTGTACAGTTCTGAGTTATATAAAGTTTTCAGCTTGGGCTAAGGAACAGCCATAACACCATATTGCATGTTGTCCAAATTGCAGAGGAGAGTTTGAAAAGGCAGCTGCTATTGTGTAGAAAACACCAGAAACAAAGACGAGTTGTGATTTATTATTACAATCACATTATTCTCTGAGATATGGAGCTGTCTATACTGCTTATCCTTGAGGTGGGATGCAGAAGCGATGCCTATCCTTATTCTGAACCTGAACAGGATCCTGAACCTGCACAGACACTGTCTTGTTAAGCAAACTCAACTAACTGCCCAGAATGCAAAGAAAGGAGTTTGCAGGTACAGACTTCACAACAGTAGCACACATCAAAAGGCATCAGACAACGAAAGACCATAATGCCTGTCCAAATACAAGTTTAGAAGAGAGGAAAACATCAAAGCCAGCCTTTGAGGATTCTGGGGGAAAATGTCCAGCTTGATGTGGGACATTAACTGCAGAGTTAAACAGAGGAGCAGGTCAAGAGGCTGCAGCAGGATAGGTGCAGAGCAGGGTGCAGGCAATGGCCAAGAGGTGTAGTTCTGAGGTCCCATGGCCTTGCAAAGCTGCCACTTTGAATGCCCCATTGACATTTCCTACATCTTGGTCTGAACCATGTGGGCTAATGTCCCCATGCTTGGGGACTGGTTTTGTTTTCTACTGTGTTTTGAAGTTCACATCAATACAAACATGTTTGTTTGCATTAGCCTAAACATGCCCTGCCTGGGACTGAGTCCAGGTTTCTTATTCCTCTGCATTCAGCTTTGGCAGCCTCAGGGCAACATTTGCACTGAATTGCAATTTAGCAGTTCATGGGTCTGAAGTGCTTTTTTATCCCTTGCTTTACACAGAGAATGCTCTGCAGGATGTGCAGGAGAGCCCAGGGTATCAAGCCAAGCTCAAAGCTTGTGGCATCTTTACCCAGCTATGTGTTCCTAGGCACAATGAAGGAGAAGAAATTCCATCCTGTGTTATGATGTTAATAGTCTTCTGCACTCATCTGACTCCTTCTGACAACCCCCATCCCATTATCTATTCCTATTTCAGCCATTACCCCCCCAGTTTTTCTCTTTTCATGGCTCTTGTCAGCCATTCTCACAGGTCAGAGGTGATGTTTCTGTCTTCTTCACAGTCCCACTCTCTGATCCACACTCTTGAGATGCCCAGGCTATCTCCTGTGCCAGGCCACAGTCCTCACATCTTCACCACACATCCAGTCCTGCCTAGGGAACACTGCTGGCTCAGTGCACTCCTCCCAGCCATCCCCTCCTGCCTGAGCCCTGCCCAGTCCTTTCTCCAGCTGCTTCTCCTCCTCAAATGCATCAGAGTGAGTGCAGAGACATGGCTGAGTCACGCGTGTTCTTAACATCAGGCGCTCATGTGGGGACAGGCGTGTGCAGGACAGATTTCAGCCTTGGGTGATGAACCTGCAGTGCGGACACCGTCACTGCTCAGGGGCAGAGTGTGACTCTGACAGACAGCTGAGTTTTGGGATGGGGTCCTAGGGAAATGAGGTTGGCTGGAGCTCTTGCAGAGCTGCAGGTCACAGAGATGGGTCCCTTACCACTGTAGAGGTACCAGCTGGCCATTCTCTTCCCTCCCAGGATTTAGGCCACCTATCTTCAATGAGGAAAGTCCACTCAAAGGACTGATGAAATAATGAACCCACTCAGTTAACCTCTTTGAAATTTTGCCAAGTTTTGGCATCTGTCTCTTTCCAAAATCCAGGAGAAAGGTCCCAGATGTCCCACCATACCTATCTGAGACCAAGGCTGAAAATACCTCAAAGATTTTGTGTCCTGTATTGCTCAGCAATCTTGACCTACAGCCCCTCTATGGATAGCAATCCATAAAGAAAAGGCATGGATTGTCTTTTCCTACAGAATGGCTGTTCTTGCTCTCCCAGCAGAAGCACAAGCAAAGGTGCTCTTGTTTGCATTCAGTTGCCAGCCAGACTTTCCCAGTGGTTTGTCACAGACAGCTGATATTTCCTCTTCAGTCTCCATGAATTTTGTCCATCAAAGCAGCAGCCAATGCTGTTTTATGATGTGTTGTAAAACTACCATGCTACCCTGAGTGTGCTCAGCGTGGCTGCCTCATTTATCACTGCTCAGCCTTCACACTGGGCCATCATCCATCACTGCCTCCTCAGAGCTGAGACTCAGAACCTGGTCTGCAGTGCTGCCAGAGCCTGGAGTCGTGTGAACACTCATCAGCAGGTCCCTTTGTCCTCGGGCTTTTTTTTTCTTTCCAGGAAATGTGACTTCTTCTTATATTTAGTTGCCAACCAAGACTCCAGAATAAAAAACCCAACTTCAAAATTCAATTGACTGTGCCTAATGGAGGGGATTTTAATGTGTAGCCTTTGAACCTTATCTATTATTGAAGGAAATAAAGACTTTTTTTGTTCCGTATTAAAAGTTAATGGCAAAAGAAAAATTTGGAGGTTTTAATTTTTTGATTCCAATAGTGACCTCCATGTCCATTGTGAAACAATGAATAATCACTGCTTGAGAAAGGCATTTCTATGAGCAATCTAGAAAGGACAAAGCGGCCTTTGAGATATATGCAGAAAATAAATTTAAGAATAAGTTTCTGTCTGATTTTCATCTTCTGACAGAAAAAGACAATTAGCTTTTTATTAATTATGTTAATAATTTGCATTACACTTATGTCCTTATCTCTCACACATTTATTCTATTCCAGTGATACTAATAAAAAAGCCTGTAAAATATCAGCCAATGTAAAACCTGGAAATTCAGAGCTTTGTCCTACTCCTAGTGCTACCAAAGGTTAAAAATACCATTGTTTTCATCAAGTCTGTGTAGTGAGGCGGGTGTATTGTACTGTATAAGGTGAAAATGAGACTTTGGTGGTTTCTGGGCTCTAACACCTTTGTCCTTTAGTGCTTTCCTACTTTTGGGTACACAGTTCTCCAACACATGAGGAGTTAACAAACATTATTCAGGCATCTTATTATTCTCTCCTTGGGGCTTAGCCTCTTGTGCTGGCAGAAACATTGCATTGTGCAGGGCAAGGGTCCTCCCAGAGAAGCCAAAGCATGTGGCAGTGAGCTACATGTACTCTGCTTCACACTCTTCTTTTGGACATCAATCTTTGTTGGAGTGACCTTCCAGGAGATCAACACAGCTGTGCAGGTAGATGGGGACAGGCCATACACTGATTGTGGCTTCCTCTGTTCCAGGAGTGATGTGAGCACTGTGCAAGTCACATTCATGGCTGTCAGTGACATCCTAGCAGAGAAAGATGCGTTTAGAGACCCAGATCCCTCTTATCTTTCCAGCAAAGTGGTCAAAATGTAGACAGTTATTAGGAGTACAATGAACGGTATTTAGGTTTTAAATGCATTGTTTTTCCATCTCAGCTCAGCCTTGCATCCACTCAGTAATTTAGAAACAAGGTCACAGGCTGGGTGTGGTGAATTTGGAAGGTGTGGCTGTGGAGAGAATGTGCTTGTCCCCACGGATGGGTGACCTTTGTCCTCTGGGGCTGCACCCACCCAGCAGCAATGCAGCATAGGGGCAGCAAGTGTGTAGCCTGAAGTCTCTGCAACACCTTCTTCTATGTTCATTTTCAGATAAGAGGCCATCTTCTGAACAAGATCTGAAGCCAATGTATCCACTGTGCCTCTGCTTTGCTGCTTCCTGAGAGCCCAGTAGCTGGTTCAGGTCCTCATGGCCCCATTTACAGGTTGTACCCACTTCATGTCCCTCTTGGGCAAAGCTTCTCTTTTTGTTCTTTTCCAGAAGGCATCCTACTCACATGTACTTAAACCATTCTGTTGACCAAGTCTGTGTATGATATGAGGAGATGGCCAGGGGGTTGCTTCAAGATAATCGAAATACTGCTCCCTATAAAAACACTAATATAAACACAAAAATAAGCAAGATGTATTGCCTGACATTAGCTCCCACTTTGGATTTAGTCATACAGGATGTATCTACTCGTGAAGGCCCCCTGAAGTTTGAGCACAGCTCAGAATCTTCTGCTGCTGCTGTTGGCACTTCACTTGGAAGTGAAGAGCATGGCTGGACTGTGCTCCCTGATGCCAGAATGGGAAATAGAGGTTTGTGAGGATACACCATGAAGTGGAGGGGGAATCAGAGACTGCTGAACGTTTTTACTCAGCTGGTGTGAAGAACAGCACCAAATTCCTAGGAGAGGGGACAACAAAAAACCCCTTGAAAGTATTGCAAGGTGATAGGTATTCAAAAGCCATTGGAAGCAATGTCAGTTCTTCCACTGACTTCAAAACACATCTGACCAGGAACCTGAGAATGTGATAATACTTAAGAAATAAAGTTAATTTGAGGCAAGGAAGCACAGATGTAGTAATTTTTGTAAATTTTGTGACGCTTGTAAGGTCCACAGTCTCTCAGCACTGATCCTATTGGGATGCTAGAGGTGGCTCAATGTCAGGAGCCATCCACCATGCCCAGCTGCCCAGGAGAGGATGGGGAACAACAGAGGGGAAGAGTGATGGAGCAGCTATGATGTGTTGATCAGAGAAATTAAAAGCAAATAGGATATGCACCATAAATGGCAACATTTTCTAAATTTGCCCTTTTAAAAAGATGTTAAGTGAATGGGATGCGTTTTTTGTTGTTGTCCTTTGTTTTCAATTCTAATGAAATACGTGCCTCTCTTTCCTAAGCTATTCTGTGAGATTGCTGGGGACATTTTTGGGACATTTCTGGGACATTTTTCCACAACTAAGGGAAATTATATCTTGATTATTCCTTCTTGTTTACCATTACATTTTAAATACTATTCTTTATTTCTTGAATATTTGCTGATGTCTATAATAAAAATTTAAACAGTAAAAATAATATTTGTTGGAACTGGAGGCAATAGAGCTCTTCCCTTTGTGCACTTCTATACCTTGGCTGCCTTTCCCCATCTCATGGGAGCTGCAGCAGAGAAATTCTTTCCCCATTTCTCACTTCCAAGCATAACTGAAGGGGGCAAAGGGACCAAAAGGTCCCCACCAAAGGGACACGTAAAAGGAATGTAGTACTGCTTTGCCCACATTGCCTGGATTGAACAAGCCCAAATAACCAGGCTAAACATGATCCAAACATACAAGAAAATATTCTTTAACCCTCAGAGTTTTCAAGCTGTGACAGAGATGTGACAGGACCTGTGATGGTCCACACTGGAGTGACCAGGAGTCTGCAGAATGAGCTGGTCTCAGAAGAGCATTACAGAGTTGTTTTGATCCCTGACAAATAACCAGCGCTAACAAACAGCTGAATCAGTTTGCTGGAAGGCTTCATGGAGGCCCCAGTGGTGACATTCAGACTCAGGCTTACATCTTTCTGTGTGCGATTGTGGTTTGGATAATCATTTTTTAAAGGTTTTACTGAAATCTTTGTCATTTCTTTGGTTTTCAGACAGTGGAAAATGCCTGTTATGATTTTGACTCTGTAGTAGTACCCTTCACTGGGTGTTCAGCTTTGTGATGTCTGCAAAGTATTTTTAGATTGAAACTTAGATTGCAAACACACTCAAAGGAGCATCTCAGCTACAGACAGGTCCTGAATAGACAGGCACATCACACACTCGTGCTCTTTTTGCCTATCACATGCAACCACTGCAGTAATTCCCTTCCTTCAAAGGGAGATTTTTACCATTGATCTAAATCATGTCATTCTATGAAGAAGCAGAGAAGCCTTGCTGGTGCATGCAGCAACACAGAAGCAGGAGCCTTCCTTCTCTGCCTCAGCTCCGAAAAGGAAGATGTTTTGAGACCACCAGTGATCGGAAAAATCTCCCTTCTGAAGGGAGAAGGAGTTTCCCTGATGTGAGGTTGATTATACTTCTGGAAGGGATTTGATGAAATAAAAGACAGAGTGTCCACAGGACAAGTGAGATGGAAAATCATGGCAGGCACACTTCAGTCTGTTCTTCCTTGGTGTAGAACATCTCATCTGTCAAAAGAGAACAAGTGGAAGTTTGGTTAAAATCTCTTGAGAATAATCAACAATTTGTGCAATTGCTGAGCTTTTTCAGATGGTGCTGAAGATTGGATCTAAATGTTTACTCACCACTAAGACCAATTAGCCTCCTGACATCTACTAAAATTTCTGAATTTATCTCCTCCTCTTTCCTGATTGCCACATTCCTTTTTCCCCAGCCTGTTCTTTATGGAGAACTTAACCCACTGCTTCTTTTTATGTGCCTGTGACCAAGACAGCAGAGTCTCTTAATCTGTTTGGCAGTTTTGTTGTTTTGTTTTTGGTTTTGGGTGGGGTTTTGTGGTTATTTGTTTGGTTTTGAATTTGGGGTTTTTTGTTTGTTTGTTATTTGTTTTCTTCAAGCCCTGCATCTGGGCAATGAGAAAAATTTGGAGAAGACTGGAAACCCTTCTAGTTTATCTTTTGGAGGTGATAATTGGAAGACTTCAGACTGGAAACTTTTCTCTCACACTTCTGGATGAAAAGCTGTTAGAAGCCTTGTTCCATTTTCTGAGACATTGACCTGGCTGAAGAGAGACAACAAGGGAAGATGGAAAAAATTACAGACACTCTGAAGAAGAGAAAGAAAAGTAAGGACAGCGTCTAAGGAAGGAGTGAAGTTGAAAAACTGGACTGAAAATTTAGAAGATACACAGTAAAGGGGAATGGCTGCCTAAAATCTAACGGATCAATCTGGTCTCCCAGGACAGGAACACCAAACACACACGGGGTTCTAATTAGTTTCCATACTCTGGGACAGAAGTAGAGCTAAAAGGCTCTGACCTTGTCTATACAAGCTGCAAGAGGTGTCAGAAAAACAATGATTCATTGTCAGATTCAGTGATTCAAAAGTGGGAGTAGAGGGGCTCCACACAGCTCATGCTGTGCAGATCCATGGCTTCCAGAGGGCTCATGCTCCAAAGAGTTGCAGCCTGCATCCATGAGAAAAGGAGCAGCTGAGGCAGAGCAGTGCAGAGACAGCACCTGTGGGCTTCACCTGGGCACATGCATTTGGGGTAGGCATTTAGGGATCTGTTATAGCACTGGGTCAGCATTTCTGGTGGGATATTTTTAATTGTTTAGCTTTGAGAGCTTCTGCAATAAGTCAAATGAATCCCTCTGTGCAGGTACATGTTTCTTCCCACTGACTACCAGGGGAGCCAACAATGACCAGCTCTTATGTATACTCCCTCCTCTCACAGCAGTGCATTCCCTGTGTGTCTGTAAAGGTGCAGTGACAGGTAACACACTGAGGAGAGTTTATGTAGCTACAGTACAATCATATAAAGAGTGAAATGTGGCTAAGCTTCTTTTGTTCTTTATTCTTCTAGGGGAGAAAGAATATTTTGAATGGCTGCTGATGAGCATTTATGCAGCCATGAGTTTATCATTTAATGATTAAGTATTTCTCACAAACTGCAAGAGTTGAAGTTCAAGGGTCTGACAAGCCTGAGGGATTCCAGAAGTCCGGGAAATTCAACTTGTATTTTGTAGTATGCTGCCTTCCTATTGAACTTCATTGGCATAAGACCCATATTTTGGGATACTCTTTTTCATACCAAAGCACCCAGCTTTGGGTTATCTTCCCAGAATAAGAGACTGGTCTGCTTGGGATGATGTGGTGGACAGTATTGCTGGAACACAATGGAAGGAACCACCTTAGCCCATGGTGTGAGGGACTGGCACATGAGGCTAAAGACAAAAATGGAGCTCTTTCAGGAGAAACCTTGAGCCTGTTTGCTCATGCACGACCCCAGCAGTAGCTCAGCTGTGATTCTGCACACCAGGTACACAGGGACATAGGACTGGAGAGTCTTTGACACCACTCTCCAGATGGGGAAGATGAAGATCTAACAGCGAAAGGGTGTGAAGTCAGATTTGTGACATTCACATTCAGAGTAGGAAACTTCCCAGGTCTGCTACGAATCCAGGACAGCCTATAACAACTACAAATCCAAACTTTGTGAAGTGTTACGTCACTATACTTACCAAAACAAACAAGGAGAAGAAAGAAATTCACAGGCTTTACTTGCATTTGAAATATTAAAAAATTGCAGTGCCATCACATATGTTTGTCATGTACTGGCTTGGCTATCCCTGATGTTTTTGTTAACCAGTGGTTGGTTTTTGTCTCTAAAAAACAATTTGCTCTAAACTAGAAAATTTACATGCAAATATAAGGAGGTCAACAAATGGCTCACTTTCCAGGAAATTACTTCCTCATATAATTGCTACAGTATGGTTGTGTATGGCTGTAAACACCCATCATACACACTCGCTGTGTCTAAATATAAATAAATAGATAAATAGATAAATAGATAAATAGATAAATAGATTGATAGAGTACTAGATTAATAGATAAATATATCAGTCTGTGTCCAGATATGCAGACACAGATACATGTAACCTAATATGTTCTGGATACTCTGCTGTGTTCTAAAGTGGTGTTAAAGTCTTCAAAAATGTAGTGAAAATAAGAAAATTATTGTGTCAGTTCAGAGTGTTCCTTTTCTCAGTCTACTGCCAGGACTGGCAAGTTAAAGGAATTAACATACCTTGGTGAGGTCTGCTTTACACAAGCTCAATAAACACTTAAGATAATCATTTCATGTTCATGTGTGATAAACACTTGAGGAAAATGTATTTGTCAGCATCAAGGAAGGAACCAGGCTACACATTTCTGTGACTTTCAGGTTCTGCCACCATGTCACCAGCAGTGGCCAGAAATCCCTGGGACAGGTAAGCAAACCTCCCTCTTTATTCACAACCTTGCCACTCACCTTGTGCAACCTACCAGCACCCGATCCAGAGCAGAACATCCTGCCCCATTTTCCACACTCCTCCTCTGGCAGGACTTGTGATGGGTTTCTGCATGTGGCTGTGCAGCAGCATTGCAAAAGCATCCAGGAAATGCCCTCTGTGTGTTGGGGAACTCCACCTGGGAGCTTGTTCTTCAGTGGCTTTATTTGCTCTAGCACCTTCAGCTCTCTGGTACTCTCTTTCAAATGATAGGGGGAAAACCGCTTTTTTTCTGTTGGCTTCCTGTAGAACTTCATTTAGAAGTTGAAGAAAGATCTTTATCAGTGAATCTAATAGACCTTTAGTTCTCTCTCTGCCATCACAGAATGCATTGATCAGATGTCTCATTCAGCAACAACTACATCCACTGCAAGACCCTCCTAATCTGCCAAAAAGGGCACAAGAAGCCAGCACTGAAACCAGTGTACCCACAACCTCGAGTACCTGCTGAGGATCGATGTGGTTTGATGATACCATCCACATGAATGCGATTAAAATCTGAAAAGAGGCACACCAGCTGCAGGAAACTGTTCAAATGCTTCATATGAACAACAGATATGATACAGCTTCTTACCAAACAGGATGAAAGAATTTCCCTTTGGATGTTCTCAAAGAGCAGTCTGACAACCTCTAAAACTTTCAGTTTGCAGAGGACTGGAAATACATAAAGGTGAGAAGTTTGGAGAAAGGAGAAGGTGGCAATAAAAAAGGGCTGGGAAATGGGGTGGATTCTGAGCTTGATGGATGGCATTTCTAGAAATTTTGTATTTTAACAACATCCGCAGAACTAATATCCAGCTCTTCTTTTGCCCTTCTCCATCCTTTGAGTGCTTTTGTCCTACAAGTTCACCAGCAATTTGAAATGTGGTCTCGCCATAAAAGCAAAAGGTTATTTTAAATTGTTTGGGTTTGCATATTCCCATTTTTCTTGTTACTTTGGTATTATTTATGTCCAACTATTTCTTTGAAACAGCCTCCTCAGTGAAAGGTCAAATCAAGGAGGAGAAACAGTGCAACAGATTGTCTTCTTAGAAGATGAGCACAAGATCCCCTTTTAAATCAGCCCTGTTAGGAACTAATGGGACTGAAGGAGATCTAAATGGCAAATCTCTACCCTAGATGTCTGCTGTGGAAAGAGAAAAGAAAGGTCACAGAAACGAGCAGCTTTGATTTGGTCCTGTTCCACAGGGTTTAGATAAACTATTGTCTTGATAGCTTGTGATGGAAAGCAGATGAAACTGAATGAACCGCATGGAAAAGTGGCAGGGCTGGCTCACAAAAATATGGAATGACTCAGGGTTGAAAGGACCTTAAAGATCATTTTATTCCAACCCCCCTCACCATGGGCAGGTTCTCAGGTCTCACCCAGCCTGGCCTTGAGCACTTCCAGGGGTGGGACATCCAAAACTTCTCTGGACAACCTGTTCCAGTGTCTCATTACCCTCTCAATTTCTTTCTAAAAAATAATCTAAATCTCTCCTCTTCCAGTTTAAACCCATTCCCCTTTGTGCTATCAATATTTGTCCTTGTAAACGGTCTCTTCTTTTTTAAAGCCTCTGGTAGGCTACAAAATTTATACAAGTATAAATTTGAGAGGAGTCGATTGAACAGACAAGAGAAAAAGAAAAACTCACACAACAAAAAACCCTGTGGTTTAGCCTTTATTTTGGAAAAACTGAGGTGAAATACAAATATAGCATATGTTTCTGTAAACCCTTGTATTGTGGATCACTGGAGGCCAGAAGTAAACCAAATAGCCCAAAACTATTGCAGGGTACTCAAACTCAGAATCATTCAGTGATCAAGTTAATTGAAGCGATTCACAGCTATCTCACAGACTTGCTCCTGGGCGTGTTTGTCCAATGTAAGCACATTTTTGGACAATCCTTCACATGGTGTGTGCCTTGTGGATCAGTATTTGCTTTGATTTACATTTTGGTATTTGCCATTAGAAAATAATTACTCGGGCTAGGCTGGGGAATATTACAGTCACTCACTGTAATAATCGTCAGCTCTGCTCAGCTACCAAGGACGTGTTCTCCTCGGAAATAGCGATTCCTTCTCATTCCAGTGGGATTTCATCATCACCTCCCCACAGCTCCCAAACTAACGCACCTCTCCGCGCCTTGCTTAGGGATTGATGGTGCGTGGCACCTCCTACCCTCGGACAGAAACGGCGAGGACCGCGGACAGCGGGGGCCTCATCACAAAAGGCGATGGTGGCCGGTCCCTCAAAATGATGAGGGAGCTCTTTCCAGCCGATCGGCACAGGCGCTCCCAGGCAGCGGCAGCGTGACACCTTGTCCCCTCGCAGGCAGCCGTGTCCTGGGTCACCCAGCCCCAGGGGGAAGGCACGGCTCAGTCAGTGCCAGCGCTGTTGCTCTGTCTCTCCTTCATGCCCCACAATGATCCCTGACGCTCCCCTCACTGAGGGTCCCCCAGCTGACGCTCACCCTAATGCTTCCCTCTCCCCATCCCCTTCCCCGGGCGTGTGACAGCGCGGGCAGGGCTGGGGGAGCAGTCCCCTCCAGGCCATTCTCTCCGTGCCGAGCCCAAGCACCGGCACTTCCCGCTGCAGCCAGGACCCTGTCCCGACAGGAGCTCTGTCCCGACAGGAGCCCCGGGGCCGCCGCCCCGCCGTCCCCACGCAGCAGCGGCAGCGCCGGGAGGGGCTCCCCCCGCGCCCCCCGA
>VXBR01010166.1:993698-1005197 GCA_013400215.1 Cisticola juncidis | reverse complement strand
CCCGCCCGCCCCGGCGAGCGCAGATGACGGGGAGCCTTCCTTTCTCCGTGTCGAGCTGAAGCTACCGGGTGCAGGGGACCCCGCCTTCTGTCCCGGGGGCTTTCTCGGTCCTCTCCCGCGAAGCTAAAGGTAGGGCCGGGGAGAGGCTGGGCTGAACACATTTCATTCCCATCCTAGCCGCAAGTCTGCCTACGGCTGTAGATCGAGACAAACAGCTGGCTGCCGGCGGGACTCGGCTCCTCTCTCCCGGTGGCCGCCGCCGCCGGACAGGAAGGACTGTCCCAGCCTCCCCCTAAACCTCCGGGGCTGGGGCCGGGACCTCTCTGCTGGGTTCTCTCCATCACGAGCACCGGGCTCCGGCAGCCCCGCGCCCGGCAGCGCTGTGCTGTGCTTTACTCGCCCCCGTCGAAAGCAGCCGAGAGGTCCCGCAGCCCGGGTGGTGCCACAAGCGGGTCCGGACTGGCGTCAACATCCTCGGGTGCGGGACCCCCAGAGCCCTGCTCTCCGGCCGCCGCTCCGTTCGTGTAGGGAAAGCCCCTTGTGCCGGGACTCCCTCTCTGTTCGGGCTCACGGGGACGGTCTTCAGTGGGTGCAGCGGCTCTCCCTGCATTGCAGCCGGTGCTGGACTGTCCCCGCGAGGACGCAGAGCTGCACTGCCTGGCACAGCAGGTTCATGCCCTGCAATCCGAGGAATGAGCTTGGGTCCCTAGGCTACCGTTGGTTCCTGCCCATACCGGGATGGGACCCAATTTTCATGCACCGGGAAGAGCCAGGGAGATGTCACCCCTCACGGGAAATCCCTGTGGAGGAGGTCGATGCTGCTCCACACACAGGCTGAATTTGGTGTGGGAAGCTGCAGGCTTGAGATCCCTGGGTACTAGGGTAAAGGCAGAGCAGGTAAAAGTGCCACTGCTGGGACAACATCAAGTCCTGTCAGTAAAGCAAACATGTCACCCTCCGGCCTTCCCAAGACACCTTGTATAGCTGTGAGTCTAGGACATCTACCGGCTCCTGCAGCTCCACCCCACAGATGAGTGGAAAGTGTGACCCTGCAGCCCACGGCACACTGTGGACCTCTCAGGACACTCAGGATGATGTGAGGTGGACAGGGAGCATTAGACACAACAGTGCAGGACAGGCACAAGGCAGTACTCTCACCCTGCTGTGACTGGCGTGATTTGTGTTCCCATCTGGAAGCTGCAGGGTTTTGGTGACACTAGATAGCTGCATTATCAAGACTGAGGCACATGGACAAAATGTTCAGGCTCCTTGGTGGTCTTCCTTCACCCTGACTCCTGGGATGCTTAGACCTCTTACCTCTCCATCTTGGCTTCCTCCTTTGCCGGCTTCCCACATTACTCAGCTGAGGTGAAATAGCAGAGCAATCTCATAGTTAGGACACCCCTTGGGCACCATCTTCCTGGCTCCTTTTCCCTTGACTATTGGAGATGAATTTGGCAGGTTTGAGACTAAAATCTGGCCTTGATACATGAGTCAGTCAGTCTTGCTTGCTGTTTGGCCCTGTAATATTCCCTGTGTGCCTGTCCTTCCCCAGTGGACCAATTTCAACAGAAATGACCTCTCAGAGGACCCTAATTGGCATGGCAGGGCCCTGCAGACATTCCAGCACTCACCTCCCATCCTGCTCATGTTTACCAGACTTGTTATGAAAAGTCATTGCAAAATAGATGCAGAAACAGCCTAGTGTGGGTTTAGCAAGGGGCTTGGCATCCTCTTACAGAGCACTGGCATTGAAGTCAGTAGCACCCGTAGAGGCACATGCATGTGCTCCTCGTGCCTCCATTCAGCAGCATGGGATTGAGCCAATTGGCTGGCAGTGAAATGCAAGGAACACCAGCACTGAGCATTTGAGTGTTGCTGTTGGAGTGGTGTTGAGGTGGTGGTGCTGAAGCTCTCAACATCCTTGTCTGCCAGCACACTCCCACAATGTCTCTGTTCCTCCATGGCACAAGCTCTGATGTACAAAACGTGCCTTGTCACACTCATTTATGGAGGCTGAGCAGAGGCAGACAGGGAGTTTCTCACCACTGTGATAGGGATGATGAGGCAGTGGCATTGCCCTTACAGCTGGCTCCTTGCTCCCTGTGAAACCTGTGCAGCTGCACGCCTGGCAGACAGGCAGTACCTTGAGGACAAACACATTTTTTCCTGAGGATCCAGAGCTGGTGGGATCCGAGGGAGCAGCTGGAAAAGTTTACGGGTGTTGAGAATCAAGCTCGCTATCACATCCTCAGTGCAGGCACAGTGGTTGAGGGCTGCAAGGAAGAATCTGGTAGTGCTGCTGCCCCAGTCAGTGCACACATTAAGGAGAGTGTGGGCACACAGGTGACTGCATCCTTTATGGACTGAGTTTGTCAGTCAGACAATTTGGAACTAATCCTCAGCTCTAAAATGTACCTCATATATGTAAAGTAGCAAAGAGAATTCCCTCATATGGTATAATTTTGTCTGAACAGCAGTGGAGTATCACAATGGATGGCCCCGGCAAGGCAGTATTAATATTCTCCGATGCATGCTGGCCTCTGCTGCAGACCCTGTGTACCTTGCAAAGCCCAGTGGGGCTCTCAGTGCACTTGACAGTCATTATGCCACATCCACATGCAGAGATAATCCCTCCTTAGTTGGGCATTTTTCTAATTTAGTGAGAAATCATTACAGCAAATGCTCAGAGTGTCATTTTCAAGGACTCTGAGGTTGGGCAAATTAAAGTCATTTGCTGTGGGAAGAGCGTGGGCACCTCTGCTAAAGCGAATGTCATAACATGCCATTTTCAACTTTCTATCTCTAGCCATTTTGGCGGCAGGTTTCTGAAAGTTACTTAAGCATTTTAGCATCTAAAATGCCCAGTCACACCTGATTCCAACAGGAAAGAGATTTTTAAATGCACAAAGTGAGTTTGAATATTTTCCAGCACATACTTTTAAAATCATATTTCTGTTGTAAAGTTGAATTACTTCTGCCCTAGCATGCAGAGAAGAGACTCTTTGGATGCTATCAAGGCTGTAAAAACTGTATTCCAGAGCAAAAGTGTCTGTTCTAGCAGAGGAAGGAGCACAAAAAATGATGCCAGATTCTCTTTCTCACACACTGGTATTGCTGAATTTTGTTGTCCTACACCCCACCCCATCATAAATACAACCAGTCTCTTTTCACAGGTACAAAATGTGAACATGATATGTATACCTGGGAAAAAAACCAAAGGTTTGGAATGAAGAACCTTTTCCACATTAATTACCTGAGTATTTTCATCTACTTAATATTAATTTGCATTATTTGGCTTTTACATTAATGTGATTTTTATTTTTATTTCTCGATCTCATGTTGTTCCACATAAAGGCTGCATCAAATAGGTTTACAGTTGAAAACATGCATTGGTATTTTAAATGTTGTTGCTCTTAACCACAAAACTAGTATTACTAACTCAGGAATTCCATAATTTGTTTAATCTGCAGTTAATGTATTTACACAGTGTCAGCTCTGAGCTGGCCCATGGCTTTGGAATAGTGTTTGGGAAAAACAGACTTGCTGCTTTGGAATAGCTCTACATGGTGAGTAACTCGGTATTTTTCTTTCACTCTTGTTTACTTAGAATGAATTTTACCTATTAATTTACTGGTATAACAAGGATTCATTTATAATACTTAGGTTCCCAAGGGCAGCTCTGAAATTTGATTCTCTAATGACAATATGATTTGGTCTCTGAATGTGATTACTTTTAAATACTGGTGGGTGTTAAAAAAAAGATCCTAAATAAAATAATTTTGTATGATATTGCTAATGATTTGAAGACAGGTACATCAACAGCAGCTCTCTCTCAATTACATTAATTTTGAAAGTGTTTTTGCTATGAACACAAAGTACTCATTTATCAGGATATAATTATGCAAGATCAGGACATCTCCTAGGATACTGACACTGATGATGGCAGCAAATGGCTGGGCCTGATGCTTAATATGGCTGTAGCTCTACAGGAGTGGCTGCCTGGTGCTGGACAGCTGACTGCTCCGGAACTACTCTATATACTCTATTTTATATAACCCATATATATCTAGCATATATAAATAAAACCAAACAAAACTAGCTAACTAAAAACAGAAGTACCAATTATCATAAACAGGAAAAAGTCTTCATTCTTAACTTTGCTATATCCCCTTTCTAATTCTGCTACAACCTTCTCTAATTCCCCCTTCAGACATTTTCTGTCTTCTAGACATGTTTCTGTTCTGTTTCTGTTAAGAACACATGGAAAGGAGTACATTTTTTATCACGTATTTGCTACCAGTCTATATGGACCAAATTGAAGAAAACACATCAATAGGAATGTTATCATGGACCCAAAACGTGCCTTGGAGACAGTAACTCCTGTCAGATCTGGGTCTATTCTTCTCCTCAGCCTCAGGTTTCCAACCATGAAAGCTATTAGCACCAATTTTTTTTTTTTAAGAACCCCCCTCTCAGTCAAGCCTCAGCTAAATACCAAATCATAGTAAATGATCCATACAGACCTGCAACATGTGCAGGTGTTTGGGTGGCTTGTAGTGTGCAAAGCAGAGCGGAAGGATTAAGCATAATATGGTAAAATATGAAGCATAGAATGGTAAAATACGTGTACATATGTATGCTGTTTAGGTTTTCTTTAAAGTCATAGTCATCTTGCACTTGGTGTGACATAAACCCAGAGGAAGCTCATAAGGATCAGTAACTCTGGGGAAAAAAGGCCTCCACAAGCCAAGTAGTGCAAAGAAGATACATGGACTCAATCAGGCAGGGGCTGCTTCCTGAGGGGTGACACAAATACACACCTGGGAGCATCTTATTCAGACCTTCATGGGCTCTTTCAGACCAGAGCTGTCACTTCACTGGTGTTCTACTGGAGATAGCACAGAGATACTTCATCTGTAAAGGCTATCCTGCTGAGCAAGCTGTCCATATCTGATGCAGGTTGTCTCCTGGGTCTATTCCCATGGTCTCAGCTATGCACAGGATTGCAGAGCATTTATTATAGCAGACACAGAAATGTTAACATGCCTCTCCATTAATTCTTTCCTCTAGAGAAAACCAGCTTTGATCTCTGAGTTGACCAGAGTCAGAGATCCACTGAACCCACAAGAGATACTTATCTTTGATGCCACTTGAGTATTTTGATGTCAACTCTGAGTTTTCTTTAGTGCCTGAACTGGGAGGACACCACACTGTACTAGGGGGAAGGTAAATGAAAGCTGGTGATGTGGGAACCTCCTGTCCTTAGTTCCTGGCCATCAAGATGCTCTTTCAAGCATGATCAGTCCCGAGCCTCGATGTGCTATGAGTACAGAAGGAAGACGAGACAGCTGGAGTGTTGCCCCTGTCAAACCTGCTGGACCTCATGCCTTCTACCTAGATGCCCGTGCCTGCAGTGAAATGGTTCTGATGGCATCTGTGATCTGTCTGAATCCTACCCTGGCCCCTCAAAGAGCTGACTTAATCTGTCACAACTCAGATACAAGGTGCTCCAGTACATCAAAAGCCTGTTCTGCTGTTGCATCATCTCCCAGGTTTTCAGCCTCCCTATCACTATCCCCTCATACTCCTGCCTGCATTAACTGGTAAGATTCCCATCTCCCTGGCTGACTCCAGCTCCAGCTTTGCATGCTTTTGGCCATTCACTATCATCAATCACAATTCTTGCCCCAGTTTCTGTCTTCTCCCCAGACCCCATCCTTGCAGAGATATTCTGGGGCTCTGTTCCACTCCCAGCCCTGCTCGCACAACTGTTGAAGCCAACACTCGGGTTGCCAGCAGTGGTGAGCAAGCAGAGCTCCATTCAGTACAGAGGAACCACATCAGTTTATGCCAGCTGATACCTGGGTGCCTCACCACACAGGCTTCCCTGTACACGGTGTCCTGGCACAGCTCTCCACGCACCCTTCCAACCCACCAGCTATTCCCAGCCAACACACCCGTCCTGGCCCTTCTGCCGTGCTGCCAGCTCACACAGCCAAGCTGGCTCCCTGTCATTATTCTCTCTTCTTCTGCTAATCTAACTTTTCTCACTTCTCCATATCTTTTTTTTTTGCTTTCCTGCATCAGTCAATCACCTTTTTAAAGTTAAGCACATGCTCAAATACTCTGCCAAAATGAGTCCTAGATATTCTCAGTTGTTTTCTACCCTCTGTTAAATAACTACTCCCCTCCCTCTTCCCCCAGAACATATGGGGGTCATGTATCCAGCTCTTATGTTTAATTTTGCACCCAGTTTAGATTACACTTTGTATGAAACATGCTACCAAAAGTGAAGTTCCCTTCTCCTTTCTCTTCCTTTCTTTCTGTTTAGATAAGCATACGTGTAAAGAAACCTTTCAATGGGTTTGCAGAGCCCTAATACATACAGTAGAGTGACACAAAGCATTCTGGATATTGCTATGCAAATGACATGCCAAGAATGTTTAGACTGTACCTTGAAGCAGTAAA
Organism: Cisticola juncidis; assembly: GCA_013400215.1. Taxonomy (NCBI): domain Eukaryota; kingdom Metazoa; phylum Chordata; class Aves; order Passeriformes; family Cisticolidae; genus Cisticola; species Cisticola juncidis. Next base: position 998,726 of record VXBR01010166.1, on the reverse strand, counting down.
CAAGTTGATTGTCATGGTGTCATGGTAACTAGAGCTGGATCCGCTTCATACGAATGAGGTCCCAACCTTTGTTTTTATTTGGATTGCTAAAGCAACTCAGTGGTCCAGAACTCATCCCCCCTCAGTCCTCTGGAGACTCAGAGATACAAGAAATGGACTCGTGTATCAGGACACCATTTAAAAGGAAATCAGCTACTCCGACACACCACTTCAGGTCACTGAGGATATTCAAGCGCACACCAGTCTGAGTTGGGAGATGCTGTCAACACCACTGGAATTTACCTTGTACTCCAGGCAGGACTGCTGTCCCACCAGTGCAGTTACAACATGAAGCACTTATATTTGGGGGTGATGGAAACTGTGCTTTTAAACCGGTGAACTGCTGCCCTCCCACAGAAGTATGGATACTGGAGAGGGCAGCAGGGCTCTTCTGTGAGCAGTACCTCTGTGTGGGTTTCTAGGACCAAGAACTCTGGCCTCTGGTCAGCACCTTGTATTGTTCATTTAATCATGATTTCTTGCCAAGCAGAGCAAGAAAGCATTTCCCTGGTTTTGACTCAGTCATCTTTCCCCGGGTGGCAGGAAAGCTCTCTATCACCACAGAAGAATCATACTAATGACTTAGAGGTTATAGAGTTTTTTCCCTAACGCAATAACTCAGGGTTTATATACTCCAGGCTCTGATGAGCCACCTCATTTACCAAAATACACTCCTGGAAATTGTTCGTCCAAGCTGAGCCACCAGACTTGACTCCAAACCTCCTCTTCTACCTCTCCAAACAGAAAATGCTTTCCCTGACAAAACCAACAAGGCAACACTGTCCTACTATACAAAATAAACTAATTAGTGTCCTAGATGGCTGTGGCAGTGTAAGTTTGAGACTAAAAATTATCTTTACTCCAAATACTCAATAACCAACCTTTTTTAAGAGCTGTGTGGCCAATTGTAAGTGCCAGCTGATCTCAGAGCATTAGACAGAGTTTGCCCTTTTTGCACTATTATCACTGCTGATCTGGGCTTTGAGGAGGATCATAGGGCAGCTGAGCCAAATTGGTACCAGCCACAAGGATCAACACAAAAACCAGCCTGCTGTCTGTTTCTGTTGGTTCTTCAGCCTCACAGTTTCAAAGCACAGGGCACAGAAGGATAATTCTTTATATGATGTGAAGTGTGTCAGCTCCCTGCCAGTGCACCAAACCTGTCTCACACTGCCTGAGGCCTCCCCTGCTGTATATTGGGCTGTTCTCCATGCTTGTGTGGACTTGAGATGTTACATCCCAAAGTTCTCTTTCATGTCTTGTTACTTGAGGTGATCTGCAAAGACCTGTCTGAACCACTCATATGCAACTCCTTAATTTACGGTATCAATATGAGGATGGGAATTCTCCCACCAGCTGCAGGACCTGCACAGAAGATGTACTGCAGCTGCTTGAGCTGACTCCTGAAGGAGCAAGCCCTGAATGATAAGAGTTATCTCCTGCTGCAGGACTTATCTTGGTGAGGCTGGCTGAATCAGGCCCTGGAAACCATCGCAATGGAGGCAGTCTAGAAAGACCAGCCCCAGAGCAGCTGGAGGCATTCTCAATACCAGGAGGGAGGCTGGGCAACACCTGGAGAATAGTTGCTCACTGAACTAAGTTCCTTGGCTGCATTTATACACTCAAAAAACTCTGTTGAGGAAATTAGAAGCAGTAGCACCAATGAGCCACTGGACAGGGTGTGGAGGTGAAACATTCTCAGCCGGATGCAAAAGTGGTAGTTGAGTATTCATCCCTGTTGCTCATCAGCGACTGTAAGGTATCTTTGGAAGTAGCTCATGGGAAATATGAGGAACAAAGCAAACTCTGACCTAAAACAAGACTGGAAAGGATTTACCCCACTGATTTAAACCCATTCCTGAGGATAATTTAAGTGCTGTCGGGAACTAGATGCTAACGTGTGATTTGCTAATTACAGTCATCATATCTTCTCTGGCATCTTTGATTCTGAAGTCTAGCTAAGTCTCTTAAGCTCTTTGCAAACTTAGCATTGGGCAAGTTTTCATTCTTTGCTGAGCCGCTTTTTCTGAACCAGGAATTGTACAGTGCTTTATCTGACAGGTTCTGGATGGTTCAGTAAATGCAGTATCAGATTGATGGGGCTGACATAGGCACTAGAGCCCAGATAACCTGAAGAGAGAGCTGAAGAGCTCTATGTCCCCTATGCTGCAGGCTCCAGGCTGCTCAGAGGAGCTGTGGAGCAATCTTCTGGGAGAGCTGCTGCAGACAGAAATTCTGTTCACACAGAAGTATCACACATGTGTGAAACTGAAGTCAGTAGCTGATCCTAAAGATTGCTTTTGTGTTGTTCATCCATAATCTGAGCAATCTGGAAAGCAGAGTGGTGTTTGCAGGTATATACTTTCAGGTGGATATGTCACACTTTTCCACTGAGATTTGAAGATTCTCTTGGTCAAGTCCCTCTCTAAAACTACAGCTGGTGCACTTGCAGGGAGGAGAATGACATCTTAGCTTCCAGTGAAAAGATGCCCTTAAAGCACATTCTGGATGCCAGAATTTTGCATTTATGAGCAAGCTCCTACTGTCCAAGTCCTACTAAAGACACAGCAGTCCCAGTGTTCCAGCTGCCACCTCTGATTTCCTCACCCGTTGCATTTCAGCAACAGCTCCACTAAGATTTGAGCAAAAAGCAGGGAGCAGCTGGTATTTAAATACCTTTTTGTATGAGGACTTGGCCAAAGACATTTTCTTCAGGGAGAGGTCCATTTATTTTTTCAGTTGTATCAACTAGTCCAGACTAACTCAGAATGACTGGCAAGCCCTCTTCACCAGTGAATTCATGAACTTATTTTGTCATTTTATCTCTGGGTGGTGCTGCATTGTTGGTCCAGTTATAGGTTGTTCCATGGGTTGGTGTCATCATCCATAATCCTATCTGGACATATGTGTGTGCCATGTCTGAGCTTGGATCCCTTTGAAGACTTCCTGGGATATGCACTCTCCCTTTGCGAACATGTCCTCTGTTTGCTGCAGTGTATTAGTGAGGCCGTGCATCATCCTGCAGGGACCACTTATCACTTTGTAAGCTCCAAGGAGCTGCTTTAAAGTCCACAGTGCAAACTGCCCAGACCAGGCAGGCTGGATGTTGTCCCTCCTTGACTTGCCCAAAGTACTGGTCTCCCTTATCCCTGGTTGCATTTCCAGCAATATGTCCATTCTTTTTCTGGCTGCTCCCAAGCCATGAGAAGCTTACAGAAATACCCCACCGGTATCATGTCTGCCTTCAGAACTCTGTTTTCCTGACTGAAGTAACACTCTGATCCTGGTGGCTCCATCCCTCCCCTACTGCTGTCTCACGGCCTCTTGCACCTTTCCTGTCCCAGCTGCCGGTACCCATCCCTGGGCTCTTCCATTCAGCAGCCTCTGAAGGCAGGGAGACCTGTTGTGCCCTCTGTTTGTACAGCACCTAGCACACAACGTGTGGCCCCCTCTTTGTGCTCTCCTGTATGCTTACAGACCCCCCCAGGCTCACATCCACACGCAGAGCCTTTCCACGGCACGTCGCACATGCCACGGCTCGCTGGCTGCACTCACCATGTTTCCTGAGGTCCCTTTGTTAAATAAACAACCACAGAGATTGCTGCGCCCTGCCTGGGTTATTGTATTCCTAACACAGAGCTTCTGCTTTGAATAACAGTATGTACAAAATTAACAGTCATGTCTTTGTCCTCCAAAATGTATAAAATGCCCAAAAATGGGAGGATGCTTTGTCGTAAGATGGAGCTGGTCCAAGTGGGATTGCAATTTCGTCCCAAAAGTGCAACAGAACCTCAAAAAACCTGATGAATTTGGCACTTGCAAAGGAAATAAAAATCACTGATGCTTCTGGATAAGGAAAGAAGAAAGCAGAGGCAGGACACTCCACCAGAACAGCTCAGGGGCAACAGGGCTATAGGGAGGACAAGCACCGAGTGCCTTGCTCAGTCCTCAGTTCTGTCCTGGTTAGTTGCAACTCAGGAGAAAATTATTGTAGATACCAGTATTTAAGGTGAGCACCTACCATTAGGTAGTTAAATGTTGGCTTGGCACTGGCAAGACATTAATAGCAATGTTTATCATCACAAGTGTCATTAATAACTGTGACAGTAACTTTTCAGAACCTGGCTGTTACAATGACTGGTGCACCAGAAAGCAAAGCAAGCCTCTCAGCCCCCAAACCCCAGGAGCTGAATGCTACCTGTGAGGCTTTGAAGCTCAGACTTGGATCTGCCTCAGTTTACATATCTGCAAGGAACATGACCCCTGCCTGGCTCTTGTGACAAGAGCAGGACTTACCAGCACCGTGTCCGTGGTTCCAGGGAGTGCACAAGGAGCTCCCCAAAGCCGTGCCAAGCGCTCCAGGACAAGAGACAGGCATTTGCTCCCTCCTGTCTCCAGCCCCTTTCTGTGGGACAGCCAGGACAGCTCGTTGTGCTTGCAGGGCAGGGGGCCAGCCGCTGTCCAGAGAACGGGGTGATGGGACTCAGCAGAAAAACTGGGGAAGGGAGTGCTGAGTTGGATCAGGGGAAACAAATGGCCGAGGGAAGAGAGTTTAGTGTTTAGGCTCTGAGGGGTTTTTTTTAGACCCTTAGGTTGTTTTGGGGTAAGAGTTGTGGCCCCTCTGAGGGGCTGTGCCAGGGGACAATGTATGCCCCGCCGCTCCCCCGAGCCCAGGAAGGCAGATGGGTCCGCAGCCCTTGGAAAGGACAACGGTGGGCAGCGAGGGCACCTTGAAGTTGAGAGATGCCCTCGGGGTTGGCCGGCAGAGGCGATGCCCTGGTGCCCGCTGCCCTGCCCGGGGCTGCGCGTTCCGCCCCGCCCGGCTGCTGGGCACCCTCTGGAACCGGGCAGGGGCTCGGGGGCGCGGGGAGAGAGTGCCAAGTCCTGCAGCTCTTTCCTGGGAGGGCACCCTGCTCGGCAAGGAGCTTACACAAAGCACACGCTGGATTCAGCTGGTGGGGGAAAAAATAAAGGAAAAAAAAAAAAAAA
>VXBR01010166.1:969276-989826 GCA_013400215.1 Cisticola juncidis | reverse complement strand
CTCTGGCGGCCGCGGCGGGGAGGCCGAGCGGGGCCCGCGCCGCCGCCCTCGCGGCCCGGGTGCCCCCGGGTGACGCCGGGAGAGTTCCTGCGGGCAAGCGTCTTTGCAGTGACATTGTCGTCAGAGCCGGCAGGGCCCGCCCTTGAAGGACAGCGCTGACCTGCCCTCGGCAGAGCCCCGAGCGGCGTGAGACGTGCTCTGCACGACGAGCCCGGCAGCCGCCGCCTTTTGGGGTGGCCGGAACGCCTGGGGCTTGTACCAGCCCTCCGCGGTCCCGAGGCGGAGGGAATGTCCTCTCTGCCAGATCAACCGTCCCATCTGCTGCTGGGGGCAAGTTATGAGAAGTTGTAAAGATTGGATCTTTCTCCTTCCACAAGATCCTCCAAGATAAAGTAGGGAGATTTTAAAAGTGATGCTCTTCTTTCTGAAGAGGGGCAGGAGAGTTTGTTCAGCATGTTACTCCAGCATGTGGCAGGGTGGTGAGATTTGTACTTGGGTTTTAGGTATGAACAGGCCAGGGCCAGTAATGTATTTTTGCAAACTGCCACATTCCCTCAGATCCATGTGCTTTTTCACCAGCAGGATGTGTTACACCTGAGAGTCTGGACTAATCCAGAAGGCAAACTTCTTGTGGCTGGGCAGAAACATCCAGGGGAGAGTTAAGGGTCAGCTGTCAGAGACAGCTCAGTAGGACTGGAAGGGGCAGAAGCACCTCTCTTGGGCTCGTGAAGGTCTCTGTGACAGTGGCCAGGGCTGCTCTGTTTTCTCTTAAATTTTGCCGTTTGGCCCTGCATGAACCTAACAGAGGATCTGGAAAGACCAAGAGCTGTGGGGCAGTGAGCTGGCAGCCTGTTAGCATCAGTAACTCCTAGTTTTTTCAGTGCACACAAGAAAAGTTTCTGGAGCACTGAAGCATGTTAAACACTCCTATTTGAATCTCACTGAAATCTGGGTTCAGTGTGACCATAAAGGCAGCTCTAAATAAGAGTACTTCTAGAGCAAGGCACGATGTTGCAGCTGAGCATTGCTAACAGCTGCCAAACCACCACCTGAATTATCCTTAAATCCAGTAGCACTCAGGGCTGGGAACCTGAACTAATATAAGCTCTACTGAAAAAACATTAAAGAGCTATCTAGAGCTTTGTTATAGACTTGTAAACTACTGGTGAAGTGTGGAAAGATGTTAGGGGACAATGGAAGCTGCGATGATTAATCCTGGAGTAAGAAAGGTGTGAGCAGGGGCATATCCAGGCACACATAATGACTCTGGATAAGGAAACCACACACCTGAATGCCCATAAAGAGTTGGTGATTCAAGTGAGGTAGACTGTCAATATTAATCTGACATTAATTCTTCAAAGATAAAACAACTTCAAGATGATGTGTAAGATTTTTAGACAGTTTAACACTGGCTACAATTGTCTTTTAGTAGAATGAACAAAAATGTACTTTTTTCTACAGCAGCTTGCTCAAAATAAGCCTGGAAAAGATAGGACAACACTTCTTTGAAAGAACTGTCAAAGCCAAAATCAAACTCAAGCTCATATGCTGCAACTTTATAATTTGTTGTCATTTCAAGATTTTTTAGCCTATTAGCACTCATTTAAGGAAATTAGGCCAATATCCAGACAAACATATTTGGAAATAATGTTGATACATGATCTATGAAATGTTTAAATTTAGATTGTGGTAAAGGGGTTGTTGTTCCCTTATTAAATTACTGTCTGAATGTGACTGGAATTTGACAGCTTAGAACAGTGTTTGGGGTACACCCCCAAAACCTTTTTTTAAAAAGTTAATTTATTAATGATATCAAACCTATAATTTCTTTCCTCACTTCAGTGTATCACATTGCACACACTCCACTTGGGGGACAGCTGCTTTAGCCTGTTGTGTCACCGCAACATCAGCAATGCTGGCAGTTATAGCTGAATTTGGGTCCACTGATCACATGAAATGAAGATACAACAGTCTCATGTCCCTTTAAATATATTTTTCTGAGAGATCTTCTGGTCAGTCACACTAGCCCTGATTCAATGAATCATAGTGTGAAGCATGATCCCACTGTTCATGGTGGTGGGAATTTATATATATGTCAGTGATGGGGCAGATTTTTCAGGTTAAAAGAAAGTTTTAAGCAATATTCACAGAGTGTTAAGATGTGTGAGTTTCCAGGATGGAACAAGTACAAGCAGACTTACCAGATTTGGCAAACAAAGCTGTTGTGGAGATATAGACAAAAACCTGCAAGCTCAGGTAACAGCATGCAATATCCAGAGACTTCAGAATATCACTTACCATTGTTAGAGAATTTGGAATTATATGATGCAGAATGCCATGTTTTTGCAATTCTCATTGCTATAGCTCACTTGCAAAGAGAGATGTATGGAATCAGTCCTTTAAAGGTTTCCTGTGTCCTAGCTAGGAAGGCTCTTAGAAGTTAGCAGCTCTTTTGGGAGTATGTCCCAGGACTGACTACTTCCAGTGGGGACAGCAGGAAGGGAGCAGAAATATATTCCTTTGCAGTCCCGAGCCTGCCTATGCTATTCCTCTTCCTCTAGTAGCAGGGGGGCTGGGAGAGAGAAAGAAAGAGCTTGGCGGTTTTCAGCTAAAAAAGCAGGGAAGAAGGAAAAGAGATTAAATTAATAATGCAACTGTGTCATCTGGGCTGTCCTTCATTGCTGGAAGCTGATTTGCAGACTTTGCTGAGAAGCAAAAGCCTTTGCCAAAACCACCGTGGTGCTAAACCTCTGTAGGCAGAGGTTTACACAGGCACAGGGTACAGCTCCTGAGTTCAGTCCCATCTTTGCAGAACTGTAAGTCTGCATGCAGCAGTTAGCTCATGCCATGGCTTACAGGAGTACACTGCTTCAGGCTATTTGAATTCTGCATCATGTTCACAAGCTTTATCCTTGTCTCCTGTTTTTCACTGCATTCGTGATATATTTGTGATATGAACAAATAACTCCTCTTTTTTGTTCATTCTTCAATGCAAGATTTTTAATGCTGCAGTCTGGAAGACAGGTGGGACTGGTACTGAATTTGGAGAGCATGCTTTGCCAACAAATGTGCTGGGAAGCTTCCAGGAGCAGTGGTCTCCCTGAGTTGCCATCTCCCAAAGGATTTTCATGTTCCTGTAGTGAGAGCGAGCAATACACTGCTACTTGTCATGAACAATGTCCTAGGTCAATCCAAGGATGGAAGATTTGAAAGCAGACAACCTTGGGAGTTTTAAATTCTGCTTTGAACAAGAGAATGAGGAGAAGACAGTTGTAAAAAGGCATAAAAATGGTGCAATCTAAAGATTTCTAAAGACTTTAAATTAAATAAACATTTAATAGCTCATGCAAAAACAGGCTTTGTAAAAGCTTGACATTAAAGATCTGCTACAAATATGTTGGGGGAAGTAAAACATATGGAAGCTGTAAGTAACTTGTATGTTAACCAGAAAGAATACTTTTCTCTGTACCCTGGTCATGGTTGTTTTTATATTGCAATTGACCCACAGGTCTCAGCAAAGGTGTAAGTGCTCATGTTCATCCTACCTGATGCAAGAGTGCTCATTACACACCTCACAACATTTCTATGCCCTCTTTTTCCACAGGCTCAGGTGCCCTTGTGAGGGCAGAGGTCACTGCTCTTTGCACTGCACCGCTCTGACTGGCACACTTAACAGAACCTTCTGTGAAAAATTTCTCTCCTTCTGGGATGGACTGTGGAAAGAGCATGGAAGGCCTCCCAGCTCTTGAGTGAACAAGCCTGTGCTCATGATGCAAAGCAGGCTCCAGGCACGTTAGTGCAAAAGTCTTCATCATTGCTGTCAATTAAAAAGACAGACACTGTCTTAGCAAAGAGCTCAGGGTGGGAAAAGGGGGAGGCTTGCAAATCTTAACAACATGGTATAAATTGCCAAATATAGGTGAGGGAAAGCCCGAGCACTGAACACCTGCTTGGTCACACTGCTTAGGTGTTGCCTTGCTGTCTCTTGCTGTTACAAATGGACCTTTCCCCCAACTCCCCACAAAGGGAAAGGTTAGCACACTGCAGGGTGGGTTGGTGCTGTTTAACTTTTACCAGACATCACTTCCTGGCCCTTTTCTATTAAGCAGTACATATATGGTCTTAAGCACTCTTACTGATGGAGGACATCTTCTCCTGGATGACAGTTTACTTCCAAACATCAAATATTTCAATTCACACCTTGACATAAAAGTGTAAGCATCTCTGAAGTTGCATTTTCATTAACCTTAGAGTGTGTGGATGCAAAGAAAATGATGCTATAGAGGACTTCCCATGCTGCCATACACTTGATCAGGCTCATTTTCCAGGCTGTGTTAAATCACTGACACTAAAACATACCCATCCTGTCCAAGGCAAGGGCAGTAATGCATGACCAAAGTTATTCCCAAATGCAGGGTGTGACCCCTGTCCTTCAGTCACCTGCAGTGTTTAAGGTTGCAGCACAATCCCTGGCAGGTTTTTGTCCCAGCTAGCCTGGACACAGTTCAGGAGCAACAAAGAACTGTTCCCTGAAAGTGCTATGGATGAACCACCACCACTCGGGCGGGGGAAAAGGGTTTAGTTATATGGATGTGAGCAGCAGTTTGTCACTTATCCCCTAGGGTAAGAAAGCAGATATTATCTCTTATACCTTTACTGGTATAGATGTCACTTACAAGTCCTGGTTAAACATAGAAGATTCACAGGACATCTATTGAGACTGGGATAAGTCATAATTGCAAAGTGTTAGTGCAATCATTCATGTTTAAGAATGGAGGCTTATCCCTCCTCAGTGTGTTTCTCCTCCCATCTCTGTGCTCCTTCCCCCACAAGTGAGAAGTTAATTACATTACAGATGCTCAGTCAAAAGCATTTCAGCAGAAGTCAGTGGAAATGTTGACATTCTACAGAGCAGGAGTGAAGGCCAAAGCAGCCAGCCTAGAGGAAAACAAATGGGACCATCCAGCACATGTCCCACCAAAGCTTTCAGGTGTGGATTGTATGCGAAAAAAAGGCATCTGAGACTATATTCAGTACAAATCAAATAACAGAACCTTAGGTGCCTTTTGTTGGTTGAATCCACCCGGCCTGGCAAATATGCTCTCTTATGTATGCAGTATCACCTGGGCACCAAATGATTTATTGTCTTTCTGTTTTCGTTTATAAAACTGACAAAGTTGGGGCTGATAAATGCTGATATATGTTAAATTCAACCAGCTTATGATAAAAGTTGCTTGCCAAGTGGCGACAGCTGGCCGCCTCAGTAAACATGTCACGTATCTACCTTCACCCCTGAGGAATGTTGATTGCTATTTGATATAATAAAGCATTTTAAGGTCCAGAGGAAATAGGCAAGGAGGTTAAATGCAACAGATACATAATGCTACCAGCCATAATGTCTACCACTTAAAAATTTCCTGCCAATTGGCAAAACAGCTAATACCTGCTTCAGTGAAGCTTGCCAGGGCAGTGATAATGATAGTAAGTAGATGTGAAATAATTATGATCATGATGCTTCTGGATTTACAGGATACCATTGCTGAAGTGTCATCCAGATGGCTATGGAAGGAAGAAAGCATCTTATTGGGAGGGGAGGTCAGTACTGCTCTGTACAGTTAAGTTCCTCCAGATACATCTACGGTGGCAGGTGGAACTTAGGCCAAAGCAAAGCCCAGAGCCTGGTGTGAGCTGTGGCTAACAGAGAGTCCATCCCCAGCCCTGCTCCTGCATGTGCTCACCAGTCCAGGCACTGAGTGACACAATCGGCCCTTGGTGCTCTTAAGGCTAGTCTGTGTTGCAGGCACAAGCGCTTTTAAGTCCATGCTGAGGCATGGCAGGAGTCTGAATCTTCTCCTTGCTTTGCTCTGCATCTTACTTCAAATTTGTGCCTGACAGAGATTGGGTCTTAGGCAAAATGCAGTTCATGAGTGGACTTGGGTCCCTACTTAAGTGTGAAAGGAGCACTTAGGTAATGTTACTGGGAAAATCAGCAGAGCTTGGGGGCACCAAAAGCCATTTCAAACTTGGTAGAGAAATGTGATGAAGCACCTGTGTTCAGGAAAATCTGCTCATTTCTTCCCAAGTTTTCCATTTGCCTTATTAAAGACATTGCCTCTCCCACAAAATTTGCCTCATTTACAATACTGAACCTTTAGGCTTGTACTAAGAGCAGCAAGGCACTGGAAGCCTTCACTGTAATATAAATCATAAAATAGTAATATATGAAAATCTGATGTTGGCATTTCTATCACTGGAAAAGATTCATAGCATGATTTACAGTCCTACCTTGCAGCGAGTAGCAGCTATTTTATGAATCACTATTTCTGTCACATTGATTTAAACCAAACCTTGGCATTACCATCCCATGGCAGTCTGGTTGCTGTGAGCAACCTAGATGTTTTCAAGGAACTCGTGTTTCATTTGAATGCTTTTTACTGGGCTGCAAGAAGGACAAAGGCCTGTAGGTTGAAGTAACATTAAAGCATCTTGTTTATAAGAACAGGACATGGTTGCAACCAAAGTATTTCAGAGGCAGTAGGGAAATCACTTAGTTGCCTGAATCATAATTCCAAGGATCCTTTAGTTGTGTAAGATAGCCAAGGTACCTATCAAAAATAACATAGGTTCTATGGGAGACATCCCTGTTGCAGAGCTGCAATTGAATTCCACACATGATATCCCAAAGTAGCCCACATAGCACTTACATTCAGGCAACTGGATCTCACACAAAGCCTTTTTGTTTTCTCAGGTGTTGCCTTGATCTTGTTCAGGGAGATTGCCCCTCTGAGGAGCTGTCCCTTTCCCCTTACAAGGGCACAGTTGAAGCCAAAGTCCTGGGAGCCTGGAGGGGTTCAGTGGATGCTGTGTATGTGAGAGGCTGTTCAGCCAGGATTCAGACTGTGCTAATCCCTGCTGAAAACTCCTCCAGAGCACACTGGCCTGGCTCAAGAGCATTCCTTTGCCCTCTGGGGTGGTCCTGCAGTTCCTTTTTATAAAATATTCTTGTGTGGTTTTCTTCTAGTGATGTTCTGCAGAGCATAAATGTGCTCTGCATGTGCAGGAAGAGACGAGGTCTGTTAGACCCTGCTGGAATTTACTGAAGAAAATTTATTGAAATCTGGGACCAGCTTTCTCCCATGCCCCATTTCAGGACCAAGTAGTTCTTGCTTAATATTTGCTGTTGTTTCCCTGTCAGGGTTACCATATTGTCATATTTACAACATGTAGTGCTTTAAAGAAAAATCATCTGCAAATTCTGGGGCACTCTACTGTTGTTTTGTGTGTCTGGCATAGTGAGAATAACCAACAGTCTGGTGGTTTCGTTGCCCTGAACTTTCTCCTCTGCAAAATTCTTCTGCCCATGAGACAGCTTTTTAGGTCAATTTGCCCATGTGCATAGCTCAGAAGAGCCATGGGTGGCCAGGCAGAGCAGTGTCACTACACTCACATATGTAAAACTCCTGGGATGCACAATTAGAAGCTGTTGCTAAGAAAGAACAGCTGGGTCTGGGAGCTTCTTCCTGGACTTCACTTTACTCCCAATTTTATCTCCCTCCTCCCTCCAGGGTTACAGGGGGATGGGGAATGGGACTGTGCTGAGTTCATTGCATGTTTTTACACTGCTCCTTTCTGCTCAGGGTGAGGACTCCTCACACTCCTCCTCTGCTCCAGCATGTGGTCCCTCCCACAGGAGACAGTCTTCCATGGGTCCTTCCCATGGGCTGCAGTTCTTCACAAGTTGAAGACCAGAATGTCAGTGAAACGTAGACAGAAGGAAAAATTCAAATATATATGTCCTTCTTCTTAAAATAGTCTCTGCAGATATCTGTTGGATGTAAGAGTGGAGAGCAGAAAGTTACTGAATATGTCATTTTGTCATGACTGGAGAAAAAAATCCGGCATCTAAATTTTCAGGTTACTTTTCTTCTTCCAAAATTTTCAAACCAAATTACTGCTCTGCACTAATATATACATTATTGATACTATTTTTTGAAATGGTTTCAGTCAGGTCTAAACATGATTACATCATGTACCTAAAGATGAGATCAATTACTATGACCAGTCCACAAAGTCTTGAAATTGTTTTTCGGTTGAAAATGTGGTTCTGATTAAATAAATTTTTGAGAATGTGTTTGCCTCTATTTCAGAGAATGCAATTCCTCTTCTAATAAGTGGTTTCATTTTTTTCTGTAAAAATCAGAATCTTGATCCAAATGCTTCTTGATTGAAGCTCTAGGGGTTTTGTTTATTATTAAATTGATTTTTTATTAAATTGAATAAACAAGTTTTTTGAAGAATATCTATCTTCAAATTTTGTGTTTAGGGGTACTGATTGATTTTATCCCCTTACCAGGATGCTGTGAATTCAAAATCCTGATTTCTACCTTGTTTTGCAAGTTGGCGGTATCTACCGAAATGTACCTGGAAAGACTCTCACACCTGAAATGAAGCAATCCAGGACTTCAGCTTTTTTGGAGATATTTCCATTGTAACAACTTTTGTGCCTTCACCTTTTGAAATGGCTCTCCTTGAACATCTTCAAGTGAACAATTGCAGACAGTACATAATTTGCTTGTCTGTCAGCATCTGGCAATATAAACAATGTTAATCAGCCAACAAGCATTTTTGTTCTTCACAGCTCTTTTAGTTAATAATAAGACAGTCTGGACCATGATTACATAGGGAAAACCTCAAGGCTCCAGATCCCTAATCTGAAATGATGGTCAGAATTTTCTGGACTGACAGATGAGAAAGAAAGGGATAAAGGGGTGCAAGGAAATAACAGGGAAATATTTTGTTTCTGCTTGGAATTTTCATAATTGTCCTTCACCTATGTTCAAGTAGGTGTCCCCTAAGCCCCCTCCCATCCCATGTCACCTAACCATAAAACTGAGTTTCTCTGTGTGGAGAAGAGGTGCTGCCCATATCTGAGGGAGGGTTTGCAAGTGCACTTCTCAGGGCTTTGTGTGGGAAAGTGCTTGCACAACCTATTGCCTTCGTGCCTTCTTCGAGGGAACCTGCATCCTGCACAAGAATGTGGAACTGTCTCCTCCTCCAGTGTGCATCAGCCCCCAGCACTTAAATGATGTGTTCTGCTTAGACTGGAGGTGGGCAGGTGGGACACAGCTATTCTGTCCCTACTTTCACTGAATGCTTTACAGACTGTTTTCCTATAACACCTCTAGAGTGACCTTCCTGTCACCTTCAAACAGGTTCCCACATGGTTACAGCTTCTGTCCCCAGTGACAGCTGGTCAGGCAGTCCTGGAGTGCTTGTCCTAACTCCCTGAACTGAAATTTCCAATCTAGTCATGAGCTGCAGCCCTAAGGTCCTAACTTTCTAACATTATAAACTTCTTCCAAAAGTGTCCTATTCCAAAAGCACACCTATTATGCCAATTAGAGATGTAGAAAACTTGCAAAACTTGTGTTTCTGTGTGGGGAATGAAAAAACCCTTGGGGGTCTGCAAAATTAAACCTGCCAAGCCTTGTGACAAAAGCAATCAGTGTCTGAGATGGCCACCTACTTACACTTTCCCTTCCAAGGGGACTGCAGCAACAGGTCTTCTTCCCAGCACAGTGCCAAACCTCCAGTAGGAAAGCAGGTGGGAAAGAGGGGCTTTTGCTGGTTCTGGGAGCATCTTGGAGATGTCATCCAGCTCTGACAGCCAAGCTGAGGCAGTGCCTGCCCTTAGCAGAGCTGTGGCTGGGGACTGCACACCAGTATGAGATGCAGCATGCTGGCAGCAGTGGCTCCTGCCATGCACTGGCAAATCAGACTGTGCTGTCTGTGACTGTGGCAGTCTGAGAGCTCGAGAGCCTTCTGCTCACCACCTCCTGTGTGGTCACAAGGAAACTTTAGTGAGAAATAAAGGCTCAGACCATTCTTCAGTCCAAGTCTGAGCCTGTGGTGCATCCCAGAGGCAACAAGGACAAGACCTGAACTAGCTGATCGCAGGACACTCCTGGCTCAGGTTTTTTACTTCTTGGGGAAAAAAATAACCAACCAACCAACCAATCAGAAAAAAAAACCCTCTTCAGGGAAGTCCAAAAGCAAAGGCTGATGTATCAACTTCCTCCAGGAATATCTTCCTACTGCAGAATGAACTTGCCCCTGGTCCTTTTGCATGCCAGCCAGTGTTTTTCATGTCCATGCAGAGAAGCTGTAGGGACTTATGTGGAAGGACACCTTCTTTGTCCCTAGCCAGAAAGATACTGCAGGTGTCAGGGCTGGGGTAAAGGTGTTTGGTATGGGGGAATGGTCTTTGGGATGTGGCCAGGTTCCTTGGTGACCTGCCTGACTTTAGAAAACCAGTGAATTTCTGTGTTTTCCTGAGGCAAGGAGCTGCTCTGTCTTTCCCAGCCCTGTAGACTGCAGTTCTTCCCCCTTACACTGAGACACTCCTTAAGGCTGCATGTTCTTCACATCCAGCAAGTCACCCCCATTGCTGACTGCATGAGAGGGATACCCTGACCACAGAGCAGCTGATCAATGCATACATGCCAGTGGCAAGATGGTAGGACGTGGCCAGTGGATACCAGGAGCATGCTGTCTCCCAGTGGCAAAGAGGCTACTGCTGGCTGGCTGGGCATGGTGTGACCTCTGTAAGGCTCAGGCAGGGGTTTTGCTCAGTTCCCCTGAGGCTGTGCTGAGTGGCTGGCATGGCTCAGGCTCCAGGCACAGTCCAGAGTGTCTGTGGGTGGAAAACTGGCGAATGTGGGACATGAGAGAAGACTGATACCCCACATTCACACTTCGCCCAGACATGCAGGACAGGAAACTGGAGGACATGCATCTTGCACCTCATGTTTATATCAGGCTATTGATATGACACTGGCAGTGTTTAAAAATGAATTAAGGGCTTTGGGCAACTTCCCACCTCTTCCTTCTCGCCAAGCCAGACGTACCAGTGTCTGCACTAGCAGATAATGCCAAATTAAAACAAGATATATTGGTGGGAATTCTCTCGCATACCTACAGAATTCCAAGACCAAGTTAGCTGTTGCCTTTGCAGCAGGTGAAGACTCATGAGCTAAACACATTGAACCCATCTGCCTGGTGCTCACGTTGAGTCAGTGATTAGCAGGGACCATTTGCCTTTCCTGAGCACAGCTCAGAGGTTGTGTCTGAGGGCTTGGCTGGCTGCCTGGCCCTCAAAGGGAAAAACCTTGTGGAAAAAACCTGCAGCATTGTGGTCTGCAGACAGAAGCCCCCAGAGCCCAGCCCTGATGCTCCCACTGAGGGGGATTAAAACATTTGCAGCTGCACACAGGGAACAAGTACAGCCCTCAGCAAGAAAGGAGGTGCTGGCAAGATCATGGAGGCAGAGGAACGTGTGCCAGGGTCTGGTTTGAGGGGGGTGGCTGACGTGGGAAAAAGCACATGGCCCAAATAGAAGCCACTGGATGGCAAGAGGGAGAATGAGACTTTTGCTTTGCTGGATTCTAATTTGGAAGCCTTTTCCCCTTTGGTTCATGGTGTGCCAAAATCTAACACTACAAGAAAGAAATGAGGAGTTGGGTGAAACCACAGGGGAGGGCACAGAGGGTGCTTGGGATATGCCTCACCTCCACAAGAGTTGGTTTCCTTCAGCATGCCTTCCACAGCTCCTGCTTGGCTCTTGCAAGAGCACCAAACCTCCAGAGGATGCTGGCCCCATGTATCATGGGACAGAAATCATAGAATTCTTTGGGTTGGAAAGGCCCTTAAAAATCCTCTCTTTCCAATCCTCCTGCCATGAACAGGTACACCTTTCACTATACCAAATCCTTGAAGCTAATTCCACATGCCCCCAGAGCAAATGTTTCATCTTAGAAAAAGTGTTAAATCTATCTAGGCTTTGAAAATGTAGTGATAACAAATCTGAATTTAAAGCAATTTATGCATAGACCATAATAACATTTTAATGGGGAAAAGATACACAGTCATTTCAAGCTTGAGGAGTCTAAGTACTATGGGTTTGTACAAATGGCTGATATGTTATTTGTTTATTGGGCAATCTGCTTTTTTATATTGTTTGTCAGGCTATATAATTTTAGGTGAAAGCTTTTTAGCATGCTGCACCTGCCAGAAGAAGTTTCTTAATACACAAGTTGCTGCTCTGGTGTGCACAGAGAATAGAGCACTAATTGCCTTCCTACCTGCTCTTACACTGTTAACCAGAACCTGGCTGCTCTGTAAATTAGGCAACTGTATTAATGGTTCTGCTGCACAAATCAGCTGAGCACCACAGAGCTGATTTCATTTGAGGTTCACAAAAGGATCATTTAGGTTAAGAGGCTGGTTTTTAGCAACAGTAGCATTCTTTTATTAAATTGTAGGTTTCCTAACCTCAATGGGGAACAGGAAGTGATCGCTTAGTAGACACCAGCCAAGAATGGGAGACCGGGAGTCTTTCACCGGGTTTATTTCTTGGCACAGGCACCTTCCTTCCCTTGTGTTGGTCAGCTCTGGATCTTTGGACTGCATATTACTCAAAGAGGAGGTCATCTTCTAATTTGAGCTAGTGCTAGGACCACATAGCCCAGATGGCTCTGGGGTTTCTGCAAGCTTCTTTGCTGCAAGGTGATGTCTCACTTCCTTCAGTTGCTATGATGAAATTACTCTCACAAAGGTTTCTGCAATGCCACTTGAATTTTATTGACTGTGAAAAACTGTTGTAGATGCAATACAGGAGAACTGCTTTAAATCAAAAGATCTAATTGTTGTACCTGGTTAGAAATTTGGTGGCTGGGTGTTGCTGTGTTGTAGCTCACTGGGCAGCATTTTAAGGTTCAAGTGTTCATTTGCTCCTCGGCAGTGCAGACACCAACTTTGTCAAGGGTCAGTGCAGGCTGCCCAGAGCTTTTACAAACTGAAATGGGCTGAGAGTACCAAGTGTCTCTCAATCCCTCTGCATGCCATCCCAAGGATCAAATGCCCAATGCATTTCTTACCAGTCAGGAGAGACTCTGACCATTCAATGCTCCCTTAATGTACTACGAGACCAAACAGTCTCTAAGTCACACCGAGTGTTTTTTGACCGTTGCTTTTTAAAGCCTCCTGTTATTCCAAAGCTTGGACCAAATGCTGAGTTAATGATTACTTGGTGAAGTTTCAGTGGTTATTTAGAGGGGACAACCTTTTCCAGCCTTCTGGACACCTGAGGCAGGACATTTAATCAATGTCTTTGTCCTTGTCAGCTGATGCATTAAATTGGGTGGTGTTCAAGTACATAAAATCATTTCAAGCATTGACAATGTGCTTTCCAGTGTGCAGGTAAGGAGCAATAAAACCTACATGCATCATTCAGAGAATAAAAATCAGGTCAAGTTTTCAATTAAATGTGCCAACCTACATCCATTATGTGTGTGCATCATCTGTTTATAATTTTTTTTCTAGTCTTCTATGTAACTATGGATTTAAATCACAGCTTTATGAACTTGAGCTGGACTTGAATTGAATCTTATACAAAAATAAATATATAAATACTGAACAGAAGTAGTATACAAAATAAGGAAATTGATATATAATTAGAGATTTGGAAATACTAGATGGAAACATAATTAAGAAGATTTGAACAGAGAAAGAGGGAAAAAAAGAGAAAGTAAATGAAAGTGGTGGAAGAAAAGGCAAGGGGCAAGAAGGGCAAACAGAAGAGTTTTGCAGATCAGTGGAAATATTTGAAGTTACATGGATCCTTACTATGTCTAAATTGCACTTAAAACTGTATTATAAATAAATAAGCAAAGCTAAGAGATGTTACACTGTACAGGAAATGTTTAGATTATTTTATATGCAATGGAAAACAGTGGTCATTGCCACAGAGCAAGTGAGAAATCCATATTATTTAATTGGTTCCACTTACTTTTGTGTTAGTGAGTTATCTGTGAGAAAATTCTTGTTATTTTTCCTTCATTTTTTAAAACATGAGGGGTCCAAAAAGTTTTCAGAAGGCAGCTGTCTCAATTTAGAAAATATATCATTATTTCAATATTTAGAATTGAACCTGTGCTGATGACTGGATGAGCCTGTGAGGCGTAGATGGATACATTTCTCTTCACTTGTTGGATAAACTTAAGAACGGGGCCCATTGAGTTGCGTTATACAGGCAAGAGCAAGGAAACTGACTGAACAGCTTCAGGTGACACCACATCTGTGTATTCTGTGACATGGCATCTTGTCTGCTGCCCTCCTCCTCCCCATGGCTCTTCTCTTATCTACAACACGTTATAGACAAACTTGGTTAAAAAGAATCATGCATTTGTTCTACTTTATCTCTGTAGGTCCTTGAGTCCAAGATTTACTCACTGCTCAGAGGACAGAAGGATAGGTTTTCTTGTGGATTTCTCCCTAGCACTTCCCTCTGTGGAGTTTGAAAGGTTCACAGCACTTCCAGAGATTATGTGGTATCAGTTATGGAGGAAAGAATGAAATCTGATGCCTTGATTTTCAAATCAGTTTCAGTCATTGCATAACCATATACATACCTTCTGAAATCCATGTTAGATCAAGTATTGTAAGGCTAAAAAATCTCCCCTAGTTCTTAGTGTTTTCTTGAAGTGCTCAGAAGTACTGGAGCTAAGAAAAAGCCTGTGTGGGCAGCACTGGAGAGGGTCAAGACACTTCCAGAGCCCAATTCTTGTGTCATTGGATGTTCACAGCCAGACTCCCCAAAAGCTTCCTCTTCTCTTGGGAGTACCTCAAGCTGCAGACCACTGCCCACAAAACAAAGGTGTTTGCAGCTGGAAACCCATTCTAGAAAATTTGTAAAAAAAATCCAAGAGATTGACCAAGATTACATCATGTTCCTTTGGTCAGATCTGCGGGAGCACAGCTCAGATCCTGATTTCCACTTGGGCAGAGAGAGGGATGGTGAGGGCACAGCCTCCCTCTCCCCTGGCCCCTAGACTCATGTTTTTCACTGTGGGCAGGGAGCAGACATTCAAATGCATTTCTCCAAAGGCTGTTCACCTTGCATAAATCACCTTCTTCCTCCATGCCCAGGGCTGGAGGACAGAGCGTGAGGAATACCCCCCAACTTTTCCCTGCAGGGTTCAATATTGCAGCTGACACATGGGGAGCTCTCATTCAGTCCTCAGGTCTGTGGCAAGGATTTGCTGGCTGTTGTGAACACATAAAGGACTTGGCTGCTAAGTTTTAAGATGTGTCTGTGGAACCTGTGTGATGCACAGCAGTTGAAAGTTTGATTAAATGCAGGCAGCTTTGCACAGAGTGATTGTTCTGAAGAGACATTGCTGTGGGACAACATCCCAGCAGGAATTCTAACATACTTAAATCCAGCAAAGAAACACAGCAGCTAAGAAAACAGAGCAGGAAAATTCTGTGCAGGGTTTCTGTCTCTAGGTATCAGCTATTCCTGTCCTCTACTCTTGTCTGGGATCAGCCATATACTGTTGCTTTTGCTTTCAGAGCCTTGCAGATGAGGCAGTGACTCCACACCCTCCCTATATGGGCAGCTACTGTGTGGCACAGTTTCCCAGCTTCACTTTCATACCAGTCCAAACAATTATAAGGAAAGTTTCCACACATGTTTGGTGAGAGGTGGAGATACAGAATGGAAAATTTCAGCTCAAATAGTTGAAGTCCAGCAAAGTTACAAGGAATAAACAAGAGGGGAGGACTATGGTGAGAACTGCCAGGTGCCACTTGCCTGGCCAGGCTCTGAGCCCCGAACCTCTTATGCCCCAAAGAGCCTGGGGTCTAGGGGAAAAAATCAAGCAGTCAGGGGATGTGAGGAGGAACTCTTTAAGGCTGATGATTCTACCCTGGATTCCTCCAGCTGTAACTTTCTGGACAGATAAATAAATAAATAAATAAATAAATAAATAAATAAATAAATAAATAAATAAAAATTTCCTGCTCCTACCTGGTATAATAAAAACTGAGTAGAAAACAGAAAACTGTATGGGGAAAACAACATGAAACAGCTGTGTTTTCAGCAGGAAAGTTCACAGTATTCAAAAGTAATTCCTCAGCTCTTCTTACAAGACAGTGAAATTGTACTTCCCTGGTGATAATGAAATAATTAATTTTTGGGAAGATGGAAAAAAATCAAAGGTGTACATTAGAAAGTGTAAAAAGAGACAAGCTATATAAAAGACTCTACTATTCTCAGCTTTCCCAAGGCAAATTCCCTATATATTTCCTGGACAAGGTCTTGTTTAAAATGGTTGCGTAAACATGTCCTCCTGCAGTTCAAGCTCTCTTCTCTCACACCTGCAGTGTGAAGAAGCTGATGTATGGTGGGAAGAGCAAACTGAACCTGCTGTATACCAATGCTGAATTGCTCAGAGGCCTAAAAAATCTTCTTGCCAAAAAAAAAGCTGATGAACCAGTCTTACTTTAGGGCAGCTGGAATAGTTTGTGCTCTCGTTTTTATCGTTAGCTCTAAGAGGCAAAGACAGATTTGTTTTCACATGGTTATTGATTATTAACTAGCTTTGTGAAAGGTTACCTTTCTGCTAGATACAGCCATGGTGGGGGGTTAAAAATCAATCCCTGGGAAAGCTCTGTTTCCCAGTCAACTTCTCCCACTGAGGTTCCTTGCCACAGATAGAATTTACCTATGTTGGTTTGGATGCAGATGAGAGAGAAAAAGAGATTATTGTGAATATGCTCCACTGACCTTCAGTATTTCTTTTCTGTTTAAATGTGGATTCCAGAAAAGGGTTTGAGCACTGAGAAGTCATATGGTATTACACAGGTAAAGAAAATCTAACTAGATTACTTTAGAAAGTGTGACTGAACTATACTTCTGACTATTTTACACTCTAATTAGACAGTCAGGGTGGTGGGAGGAATGATAAAACTGTCATCGGTTATAACAGGAAAGGGAGCTAATTGAGTAGGGGTCCACAAATTATTTGTGTTGAAAGGCAAACAAAATGCTCCTGTCACCTTTCGTAGGGGAAGAAAGGGATAATACTGCATCCAGATGGCTTTACATTTCACTGATCTCAGCAGCCTGCAGTGATGTCTGTCAGACACTGCTGGGGAAGACTTCCAAAGAACAGTGACTCACATAAAACCCTTCTATTAACCATTTGGAGGTGGGAACATTGCAAATGCCCTTGAATTTCAAGAGGCATGTTGTATATGCTGGCATACATTTTAAAACCACAGATATGACGTTAGGCATGTGACTTTGGTTTCCAAACCCCTGGCCATTCAGAGATTTGTATTATATTGCAAAGTTTTAGGTGTCATATAATATGGAATGATTTAACTATGCAGATTGTCTCTTCTCTGTCAAACACCAAGACAGAGGAACATGATTGGATCTTGACAAGTCCTTAAAACATACGTGAATCTAATATGCTAACTCAAGTATTGCAGTGCAATTATTGTGTGATGTTACTGTAGGATGGCAGCAGCTGGGTATCTGAAGCATCTGTTACTGCTGCTGGAATATCTTAACTCCTGTGCTTGCACTGAGGATAATTACAACCTGCTGTTCTACTTAACACTGCTGCTATCACCATCATCCCTTAATCACTGGTACAGAGTCATGGATTCCTTTTTGTCTAATCTCTTGGACTAACAAGGTTACTATAAGAATTTCTGTTCATTTGTACAAATATCTTAAGGGTGAGTGTCAGAGGATGGGGTCAGACACTTTTCAGTGGTGTCCAGCAACAAGACAAGGCACAACAGGCACAAACAGAAACATGGGAAACTCCATTTAAATATGAGGAAAAACTTCCTTGCTTTGAGGTTGACAGAACACTGAAACAGGCTGCCAAGATAGGTTCTGGAGTCTCCTCTGGAGATATTAAAATCTGGAGGTTGTTCTCAGCCTGAACTACAACTGTATTAATTCTTTTCTGGGATGATGCATCAGACAAAACACCAAGTTTTTCAGCTCTATGGATGAAGTTGGGGGATTTAAGCAAACATGCCAACCATAAATATCCCCAAATTATGAGGGAGTCCTTTGAAACTTCTAGAGCAGGTAAAGTACAGGATCTCCAGCTGAACTGAAAATAGATCCAGATGGGGTTTAAGATCGGGGAAATTCTACCTGATCTATTGTTGATATGTTCCTGTGTGCAACATGTCCATCACTTTTCTCTGTTTTCAATGGTTAAAACTTGACTGAACCTCTATCAGCAGGAATAAAGATTTTTGTACCAGCCATTTTTTCTTTGCATGGCAGCCTACAGACTGTAGGTATGGCCAAGTTTCTTGTCATTCCAAGCCTACCAAAACCAGACTTGGGGAGTAAAGATGAGGAAGTTCTCAGCAGGGAGAGGACAATGTATATACAGGAGAACCTGGGCTCACCATTCAAAGTCCACTGGAGGCAAGGATGCACCTTTTAATTTCTTACATTGTACATACACATCTCAAGGCTCTTCTGCTTGGAAAATTAGACTGTTAAATGCAGTAGCTGCAGGGTCAGCAGTGTCTCACACGGCAGCACTTTATCTGGGGAATGCTTTGCTGCAAGGTGGTGGGAGGCAAAATGTTTACATAAAGCTTCAGGGGAAACTTAAAATGTGGAAAAATCAGCTGAGGACTATTACATTCATAGCACTCGGGAACTCCTTGGAGCAGAAAACTCTGGGAGTTTAGTAGAAGGTATTACGGTGTCTTGTATGCACAGCCTCCTGCAACTCTCTCAGGTGACGCATACTGACCACTTTCAGGGACGAATTTGTGTCTGCAGAGCCCAATACTGGGGCAAGTGAGGCCACTGGCCATTCCCGGCATTCCCATCAGCCTCCTCCATCACCCATTTTCCACATCAAGTGGATCATTTCCCACTCCGGTGGGACCCGTTCACTGCTCAGAGACTTCTCCCGGGAGCCCACAGTTGTGGAAGGACTCAAGCCAAGCATCAGCTATTGCACCCCAGGTCGAGGCGGCAGGCAGAGGTGATCCCTGGGATTTGGCTCCAGCCGGGCTCACCTCCCCCGGGAAGCCCGTGCTGCCGGACATCACCGCCCTCAGGACGCGGCCGAGGCCCCCAGTGCCGGGATACCCAGGGCGTATTTTCCTGCACTGGAGCTCGCCACCTTGTTGTCAGAACGGCAAAGCGTGCCCTTATCGCCTGCTCACGCAGGCAGAATGAAAGAGAATTAGCTCTAAATTATAGGAAATTCATTTGCTTCGGAGGGTGAAGTGTTTGCTCTGTTTAGAAACGTTCGTTATAGAGAGAGGACCGCATTAAGACAGCGGGTAATGGTCCTCCCGGGAGATGAATCAATTTGTTCTGGGGTTTATGGCCTCGGGTTTGTTTGTCCTCGCCGGTTCCCCGCGGAAAACCCGGCTCAGTGAATGCTCCAGGTAACAGATCTCTGGGGAAGGGGCTGTGGGTGTTGCTCTGGGGTCGGGGCACAAGACATCTCCGCATCAAAGGACACCCGCAAGAGACCTGAGTGGGGGCATCGCGGGAGCGGATGGTGGAACCACCACGAAGGGAGCTGCGCATCCCCGCTGTCCGCACACTGTCTGCGAGTCCCGCCGGGCCGCCTACCCTGCCCGGAATGCCAGGGGATGGAGGGAGCTGGTGCCGGGCGCAGGGAGCCCAAGCAGCAGCCATGTCTATCTGTAATTCCCGCTAATAAAATACTTTTTCACTATCCGCACTATAATTGGTTTACAGCCTTTTTTGTTTATTTATCCATAAGAGCTGCTGTTAAATGGCTTGGGAAAGCAATCGCTTAATGGCTCAATATTGAATCAAAGGCTCAGTACGCTTTCTAAGAGATGGGCACCCGCGTGAGCTCAGAGCGGAAACTCAAAGTGTAATGGACCGGGTTTATGACCCCACGGAACAGAGCGCCGGAGAGAGGGACCGGCACCCTCCTGCCTCGCCGCTCTGGACGTGCATCACCACTGGCCGAGCCCAGCCGAGCNGATCTTTGTCCCTTTCGGTAGCTCTCCGCCTCCTCATAGCCTCGTCACCAAGTCAACCGGCACCAGCTCGGAGCACATTATCTCCGAGGGTCAACACATTGCAGCCCAAGCCGCGGGGAAGGCTCCCAAATTTACCTCTTGGATAAACAATCCGCTGCCTATCGCTTGCTCTGGTGATAGCATTGTGGTCCCCATCGGCCGGTGCTGGCCTTCGCCCAGGGCTCCGGATCATGGGTACCCCCGAGGGAGCGCCCTGCCCGTCCCTGGACACCCACATCCCTAGGGGAGATGCCCGCGCAGCCAAAAGTGCCCTGTCGCTAAACCTTTCCAGGAGCCGAGTCCACCTCGGCCCTCCGAGGGTTTTCCTCTCCGTGCCCGGGGGTCACTGGGGGATCAGCAACTTCTGGGCAAGCGAAGGGGAGAAGGAAAAGATGTGCTCAAGGACCATCCGTCTCGGAGGGCCCCGGGCATCGGCACAATCCCCTGAGCCCTTGTTCCGCCCCGCAAGCCCACCTCCGCCGGGCTCCTCACCCCAAAGCGGGGAGCAGCCCCAGTAGAAGGGCAGAGGGTCTCGGCCCGGCTGAGGGGAAGGAAGGGGGTTGCGGGACCGGGGCCACCCCGGGTGGCCTCCTCCGGCCCGCGCCCCGCCCCGGAGGGCTGCGGGAGGGCTCACGTGGGGGAGAGGCG
>VXBR01010166.1:947191-966732 GCA_013400215.1 Cisticola juncidis | reverse complement strand
AAACCCCGGCGTATTTTGTACCGCATGTGTGGCAAACTATTACGGCACGACGATTTATTTTTTATGGAAACCCCTGGGATTTAGGCGTCCACGGATGCTGCGGGGCTTTGCACTGTTGCCAGGAAAAGGCGTCCAGGGCGGCCACGGCCGAGCCCGGCCCGGTGCCACACGCCGTGCCCGGCCCCGGGCTCCGCCGCTCGCCCCGGGCTTACCGGCCTTGTCCCGCGGCCCGATGGACCTCGGCCCTCCGACAGACCCCGGTCCGCCTTCCCGGTAGCTCCAGTTTAGTTTAGAGTAACAGAACAAGGTGGTTGTTTTCCAGGTACAAACTCATGCATGCATAGGCTTAGGTTTACCAACATTTTTATACACATATACATTGATTTTAATATTTATATACGCATCACTTTGCAAACATTATATGTGTATTTAAATAGATTTTTTAATACATATATAAGTTTTATACATAGGTTTACATTTACAAACCCTGTATATATAAATGCAGAATCGTGGGAATAGGAAGATGAGCGGTGGGAGAGTCAGCGTATCTCTCTTGAAATGATTGTTTCATTCTGACTGCTTAAAGCACCGTTCCCCGCAGATGACATCAAACCCAAAAACGTTCCCAGAGAGGCGCTGGCGCCGGCAGAAGCGGCCCTGAGTTTCCGTGCCCACCTGCGGCCCGGTGCCCGCCTGTGCAACCCGCGCCCCGATGCCCACGCAGGGCTGAGCAGGGAGCGGCGATCCCACTCTTCCGCTTCTTGCGCTTCTTGCGACCCCACTCTTCCGCTTCTTGAGCCCAAAATTTCATCAACCTGGCCAAATGAAGCGGCTGAGGTCCAACTCCCGGCCCGGCCCGGCAGGCCCACTAATTATAATAATTATTATTGCTTTGTTTTAGAGGTTGGGGTTTTTTTTTTGTGTGTGTGTGTGTGTGTGGCCTTGGCTTTTTCCAGACAGTTTTTTTAGGAGTTAAACTTTTACATTTTGCTTTGGTTTCTGTGTGTGTGGTGAAGTTTTTTTCTTTCCCTTTCTTACTTTTAATTTTTTTTCTTTAAATTTAGTTTTTACTCTGAACAATTGCGGCCCTGGGCCCGGGAGCCTTTCTGAGCCTTCAGTGTCACGCAAATAGAGATGCGTGAGTTTCTCCCTCGGCTCCAGAGACAGCGCTTTCCTGATAAACCTCATCCAAACCATAGCTAAAAAATATTAAATTATTGTGAAATAAAGTGACAGGCAGCGGTGACTGCGGCCAGCAGCACTACCTCACTCAGCCCAGCAGGAAGCTCCCCGAGGCCTCCCCCTCTCCCCGCTCGCTTCTCCCCCGCATCCCCTGCGCCAGGCAGGGTCCCGGGCCGTGGTGCCCGCAGCCCGAAGGGGCGGCCGGGCGGGCCCAGGCTGACTCTCGCTTCTCTCCAGGGGGATCCTACGTGGTGGAACCGGAGGAGAACAAGCGGACGAGGACGGCGTACACGCGGGCGCAGCTGCTGGAGCTGGAGAAGGAGTTTCTCTTCAACAAGTACATCTCCAGGCCGCGTCGGGTGGAGCTGGCTGTCATGTTGAACTTGACCGAGAGGCACATCAAGATCTGGTTCCAGAACAGGCGGATGAAGTGGAAGAAAGAAGAAGACAAAAAGCGAGGGGCGGGCAACAGCAATGACCCCGAGCAAGACTGCGTGATGTCCTCCGGGGAGCTCCAGACTAAGGAGGATCTCCAGGCATGCCCCGC
Organism: Cisticola juncidis; assembly: GCA_013400215.1. Taxonomy (NCBI): domain Eukaryota; kingdom Metazoa; phylum Chordata; class Aves; order Passeriformes; family Cisticolidae; genus Cisticola; species Cisticola juncidis. Next base: position 965,003 of record VXBR01010166.1, on the reverse strand, counting down.
CGGGAACCTTCCCTCGGGAGCCTCCAGGGACCTTCTCACCCCCAGTTTAGTCCCCAGAAGGCCGCAGGACTCTCGGTGAGCCGCGGGGAGCCCGGGACGAGGAAAAGGATGGGACATGGAAAAGAGCAGCGAGGCTGGCGCCAGCTTCCCTCCACCGTGCACTGTCGTGCCGTGCCGGGCCGTGCCGTGCCGGGCCGACCCACTCGCCCCTTCCCCCGGGAAAACGCGGTGCCTTCACTTCCAAGGTCGTGTCCTCGGAAAAGTGAATGTACGGTGCCCAGCTGTGCCAAGGAGAGGCTCGCTGTGGGCGCCAGCGCCGGAGGAGGCCGCAGGGAGCCGCCGGGATGGCGGCAAGCTGGGCCGCGCTTCCCCGGGCCGCCCGCGCCTCAGCGAGCCCTGCGGGACAGCTTCCCCCTGGGCAGGCGGGTCTCAGGTGGCCACCGACGGTGTGTGCCACCCTGGGTGCGCGGACAGGTCTGGAGAGCGGAGGAGAAGCGAGCGCACGCTGCCTTTCTTGCCGCGGACAGCTGCGTCCGTCGGTCCACAAGCGCGGACACGGACCCGAGCATCCCGGACCGTCCACGGGCTGGCACGCAGCCGTCCCCGTCCCTTCCAGCCGCCCCAGGCATGGCTCTACCGAGGACTCTCTCAGGACTGTTACTTACTTCTGTGGAAACTGGAACTTGGTTTCTTTCGTTTTCTTTTGCTTTTGGGAAAGAAAGATGGAGGGAAAGGAAAAAAAAAACCAACAAAAAAATTTAAAGAATTAAACCCGAAAAATCCCATGTGTACTGTGGGTAGGATTTGTCTCCCCCAATGACCGGCTCCCGATGAGCGGCACAGATAGCGAGAGCCTCCTCCGGGCTCCTTCAGCGGCTGCGGGGACCGTGTGCTGCTTCCCTCAGCTCTGTCTGGGCTCCCGGGGCTCCGCGGCTCCAGGACTGCGCTCGCCTCTTCGAGGGGTGAATGCGAGCCCTGGGATGCAATACAAAAACTCCCGGGTGCTCCCCGGGCAGCGAGCAGACAGCATGAGATATCTGGAGTAGGGCTTGTCCCAGGGACGTTGTCCTTTGGGAAAAGGCTCCTGCCTCTTTCCCTTCCAACCCTTTCTTTCGCAAGCTCGGACTCTGCCTAGGAGAGGAGAAACCTCTCTGCAGGGTGAGCTCCTGTCCCTGCGTGGTTTTTCTCTGCAGACCTGTTTTTACACCCCAGCAGAGGACGGGGGCCGGCTGCCTCCCGAGGCACTGCACAGCACCGGGGACTTCTCCTGGGTGCTATTTTTCGGCCCGGGCCGGTGTGCAAGAGAGCTCGATCCCTCCGGGCTGGAGCGGGGAGAGAGCCCGTCCCTGCGGGAAGATGGGGAGCGGAGTCCGTACCTGCCGCCGCGGGCCCAGACCGCCTTCCCCGCCTCTGGAACAGCTTCCCCGTCCCGACAACGGCGGGGACTCCAACCCAGTGGGGAACAAATCACAGCCGAACTAGAAACGGAAAACACGGGTTGGAAGGAAATAGGAACACTCCGGTTTGCTGTGGGTAGGGCGGATCTGCCTTCTTTCCTCGACGGGAAGGTTCCTGTCCTTTCCCCGGCAGCAGCAACCCCTCGAGCATCCCTCGGGGACCGCCAGAAGCCCTTCCCTGCTGCGGGCCTGGGAGTGCAGAGGGAAGAGGAAAATGAGGACAGCCTGTGGCACCCTGGCCAGACGAAGTTCCTTGTCCCTCGGCTTAAAGCGAGGGGGAGAGCAAATAGCTTGGCACAGCTCTTTAGGGTTTCCTCGTCTTACATGAGACTTCTAACACTGAGGTGGAAACTTGAACTGAAGGTGTAATTTGTCTATTGCTTTTCTTTCCTCCAGGGACATTATTACCTGTGTGCAAACAGGACTATTTTTGGTAATTTTTCCTGCAAGTTGCCTGAGAAATTTATCATCCGAGTCTGTATATCTGTATTCATCAAAATGCAGTCAATGAGTGAGAATTTTTACTAATCATTATATGAGCAAAATTCAAATAAAGCTGTTCTGCTTAAGAAACAAAGCACCGTATTAATTAAAGTAATATTTCATAAAATTTTGGGGTGCATGAAGCCATTAATAAACCTCAAAACTTAATTGCTATTCATTAGTATCAACCTGTCACTGGTAACATGAAGTGGAACAATTTCCATGTACCTTTATAATGTCTAGCACTGACATTACAATTCGTGAGCCACTATAAAAAAAGATCCAGCTGCAGAAAGGATGTCTTTCACACGAAATATCTCAGTTTTATTCTAAGGTTTGTTGAGCACATTGCCCTGGCTGAGCAGCATATACGGTAGCTAAAACACTGTCTGTCCTTTCTTTAGTATAGTGCATTCAGTTTTGATTTTCTTTGTGCACCGCTCTGAAAAAGAAAAACGTGCACAATTGATATGAATCGTTTGACCATGGTGCCAAGGTCTTTTAGCAGTAGAAGCAGACTCAGAACTGCATAGTTTAGTTTTAATGAATAAAGTATTTTTCTTCTAAGAGCTGACATAGTTTATTTGTTTAGCAAGTAACTTCACCTGACAGAACAGCCAGCCCTACAGAGTGCTGGGGAAAGGCAAGGCTGACATGGGGAGTTATGGAGCCACCGAGTTCTTGAGCCTTGTCACCTCACCAAAACCAGTTGTCCAAATATATCCATCTATCTAGGAGACACCTCCACTTACGAAATAGTTTATAATTTATTTGTAAATAAAATAACCCTAGGATAGAGTATCCATAAAACTTTCTCAAAACACTTTTAAAATTGGACAAGATATAGTGGAAAGTGAGACATTTTTTATTTCCCTCTTGGGCAATAGTGAAGTCTTTTGGGCAGATGTGGGAGAGATATGCCCCAAAAATTGTATTTTTTCAGTGTTAATTATTTTAGGAAAAGCTGAGCAAAATTCAGGGTGATTTTCCTGTCCCCGGGTGCACCTTGACATGGCGTCCACTCCATGGTGAACTATGGAGACATCAATTCTATCCATGGCTCCAGGGGAATAGTGAGGCTGCGAGTCTTTGAGCTTTGCACAGGCAACACCTTTGGCTGCTCCTATTTTGCTCAGGTCCATCCCCCCCAAACTGCAGGGAAAGCATTCTTCTCCTGCTTCTGCACTGCTGAGACACAGACTGCCGTGGAAGACCACAAGGCAGGACCCCTCCCTCCTCCAGGCAGGGCTGAGCACCTGAGGTGAGTGGCACGCTGCTGGGCAAGCGCCGGCAGCAGCTCGGGGCTGCTCTCACACACAGCCCAGAGCCTGCTGCCCACCCTGCCTTACCTCCCCCCAACAGGACCATGTGCCACAGTCCTGCAGCAGTGGTGACATGGAAAGTAGGATTGCAAGGCTATACTTGTCTCCTCTATTACAAACCCATTTTTTTCCCTGAAAATCTATTTATGGAGAATTATGCCCATAAATCAATTCTGAAAGCAGAGGTTTAATGTAAGGTGTGAAAGACTTTCCAGTCAGACACTGAAGGAAGACTGCAACCTCCTACTCTGTGATTGCTGCTGCTGCCACAGGCACAGCTGAAAAAAGCTGTTGCAGGCTGAGAGATGAAATACTGCTCAGAAAGGCTTTGGTGCTTTGAAGTACAACGAGGAATGGGATGCCACCCCTCCAACCACCACCACAGCAGAGCCTCATGGCCTGGGCAGTGCACCTCATGGTTTGTCCTCCACACAGGGCAGAGGTGGCTGAGAGTTAAGTGCTGAGTTTCAGGGCTTGTTTTGGGAGTAGAAAGAAATGCCATTGTGCTCCCTTCACTCCTTATAGCTTAGAGAGACACCTTCACACATTAGCATAGGCAAGTCATGCAAACACACATGCACACACAGGGCTTCCAAAAGACTATGACTCAGAAAGGCAATACCCTTTCTGCTTTCTTGTTCCCTGGATGGGGATAAGAACAGTGGCCAGATCTTCAAGGATATTCCTTACAGCAATCAGGAAAAAATCTGGGGACAACGATGAAATGAGATGAGATGAAATGAAATTACAATGAAATGTGGAAACACTGCAGTGTCTGTGTTAGTAGTTAATGCTATCTAATTTCACTCACCCACTACTTACATTCATTTAACACTTCACATTTATCATCACTGCTCCTGTCCCACTGGCTTCCAGCACCTTTTCCAGTGTCTTTCCGTGCACTATGCCAGCACCAATGTGCCCCAGCAGTGCTTTAACTGCAAGTGCAAAGAATGGTGGAGCAAAGGGTGAAAGTGCTTGGAGTCTTCTCCTAATCATTGCCTTTCTCCTCCCACTCTCCTCCCACTACTTACTGTCCTGGTATGCAGCTCCTCTGTTCCCCAGCACTTTTGGGATCACAACATATGCAGGAACAAATAAAATGCAGAGGAAATGAGCTGAGTGCCTCTCTCCCCAGTGTGCCTTGGTGATGAATCAGGCCTGGCCAGCCTCATTCATGGAGTAGGAAACTCAAACACGTGGTTCCCCTACTATAAGGTCTGACGTACTTGCTGCCTCATATCAGGGCTTGTTCCAGAAACCATTTGCCTCCAGCAGCAGCTCCACTGCAAGGAGGAGAGACTGCACTTGTGCTCCTTCTGCGTGAGGCACCTTTAGGCACGCTCACAGGAGCACCGATGTCTGGCTCCATCCACCAGGATTTACTGGTCATGAGAGGCAGGTGCCTTTGCAAACAGGCATACTCTTCACAAACAACCCCAAAATATACTGAATGGAAAGAAACTCCACAGATGTAGGTGACCAGGACCAACAAGGCAAGAAGATTGCAATGACCACTGCAAATGCAATGCATTTGCTAAGGAGCATTGGGAAAGAAGGGGCTGCTTGGCTTTGTCTCATAGCAGAGAGCAGTGGGAACAATGAGCTGCTGACAGTGGCATCTTGATTTTCTCCCTGTTCTTTGATGCAGACCCAGGAGGAGAAAAGCAGCTGCTCAAAGAACCCTTGGCAGATTGATTTAAGATTCACAAGTAAAACACGTCCAGCAGGCTCAGAAAGCAGAGGTGCAATGGTTTGTGTCTCCACTACCAGGGCTGGAAGTGGTAGTGGATATTGGAAGAGTTGTCTTCAAGAGTGATTGGGAGCTATCTGGTGTTCTGTTTGAGCATGAGCCATGTGTACCATTGTATATTCAGCTGTGCCTGCTTTGGGCATTCCCTGCAGACCTCAAAGCACTGAGCAGAGGCAGGGATTAGTGCCTTCACTGCTGTAAGAAGAAATCAGAAACAGGGGATGGAGCTCCCCTTGGAGAGAACAGAGGGTACCCACAGCCCTTGCACCGGTACCAAGGTGTCTCAGGACTAAGGTGGAGCCAGGGGAGGTATACCAGGTCCTGGACTGTGCAGAGACTTGTGTTTGAACACCACTTTCCTGGGCCCAAACCCTTCTCCAGAGAAAAGCAAACAGTTACCTGCTGGGAGCCTCAGCTGGGTGCGGCATCGAAGGGCTCCAAGTCATGTTTGGAACACAAGCCTTTCAGGAGAGGAGGCTGCACCTCCCTGCAGCAAGCAGTGGCAAAGCAGCCCCCTTGCATTCTGGCTTTTAACAACATTTCAGCACGGCTGCTCAACTCCCTCTGATTCAAACACGTGCCTCTCTCTCCCTGCCAGGATTCCAGCCAGGAGAGCTGATCTCTCATCTGCTATGCCCTCTCTCCTTTTCCGCTGCTAAGCCCTTGGTGGTGAGTCAGTATTTGGCTAAGGGTGAGACGGCATGAGGTGACATTGCTCAAGATAAGGTGGCAGAATGGCAAGTCCTGTTTTGGGACTATTTTTATTTTTAATCCATTCTGTAAGATTAATTTTTATCCAAAAAAATGAAATCTGTCATAAAAAGGGTAGGAGGGGGAAATCCCTTTTACTTTGAAGGCATCAAATCCTTTACCCTGGAATAGATGTGATAGAACTTGTTGTTAAAGTCAGGCTGTTTTTTGAGTTGTTGAAAACAACTTCTCACAACTTCACCCTCTGCTGCCACAGCACTCATGGTTTGTTATATTCATCCCACATACTTTAGCAAAACAGTTTCACTCCAAACAGAGATACATATGATGGTAGGTGTGCAAGAGAGCATTTCGAGCTATGCATGAGATTAGGTGGAGGTAAAGGCAGAGGAAAGGGCCATAAAATGTAAAGCTGCATGACCCTTTCATGACAAAGAAGGGATTCCTTAGGAGCACCCCTGAAAGAGCAAAAATAGAACTGATACTGGAACCACTGAGCTTCCTACTGTGTTCTTCTGCTGAAAGTAAGATCACTTCAGGCACGTTGCTTTGTTCTCTTCACTAAGGCCTACATAACTGCAGATTTCACAATCTTTTCTGTCCCAGTGCATCATTACTCCTACCATGAGTGCATTTTCCTAGCACCCAACCAATCTTACATATTGCAGTTATAGCCTGTGGTTTCTTGCCCTAATAGCAAGGAGAGGACAGCGTACTTCTCTTTAAAACAGCCTTCCAAGAAGCCAAAGGAAAAGTTTTAGTGAAAAAAAAAAAAATTTCCAGGAAAATTCTGCCTTATTAGAGATTTTTAGAGAAAATACGGAGCACTGAGTCCCAGAGCTCAAACCCAGAAGCTGGACAGGATGGGCCTACAAGGCAAGTGGAGGAATGCTACTCCAGACAGTGATGGAAGGCAACCCTGTCAGGGGGTGGGCAGCTGGAGGGATGAGCTGGCACTGAAATCAGGAGGGGTCACAAGAGAGGCAAATGAAGGCTGAAGCCGTGGGTTTGTTATGGGGAGAAGCCAGAGGGAGGCATTAATGGAGAAGGGTGAAGAAAAAGGTAACTGATGTAATGCCAAGACCTCAACAGCAACAGGATTATGACACCAGTGAGGTCATTAGCTGGGAATGCCACTTGGCTTCTAGGGAAAAGTCATGATACAGGAACCAGGTGCTTTGTGTGTTTTACTTAGCTGTTAATTGCAGCTTGCACCTTCCTTGTAGAAGCTTAATTGCCCCTTGTAATGTGATGGAGTTTTCTCACTTGTCTCCACATTCCTCCTGGTCCATACACTAAAGGAAGTGTTGTGATTCTGGCAGAGATTTCCATTTCATGCGGTTGCTCTGTAGTAGTGTTTATTCACTGTTACATACAGGGTTTGTTCCAGCTGTCCGTGGTTATGACAAATCAGGTACTTAGAGTCTTGCTTGCTCAGGGCTATAAGTGAAGCTCTTTCTTGGCAAAAAACCTTACAGAGCTGCTTCACAGTTCCCTTGAAAAATAATCCAAATTCATTTAGATGCAAGCACTGGCAATTATCAGAAAATCAGAGATGTGGGTCATAAAAATCCATTTAGTGTGGCTGGTTTATGTCCTGCTCCAGCAAAGTCCCATTTGCCACTGTGTCTCCTTTTATCCCATCCTCTCAGCTTGGCTCTGAGGAGTGAGGTAAGCCCCACAGCAGCACAGCACATGGAAGATCTGGAACATCCCACCTTCACTGTGGTGTCCCAGCCACTGGATTACCGAGGGCTGGAACTAGTGATAGCTTGTTGGAAAGTCTTAGTGTCCATGCTTCTCCTCCAGATGTGGTCCCTAGATGGGTCAAGGCTTCGTTCTTCACTGGTTGTAGCTCTGTAAACACTCAGGAGAGTGTGGGGAGGGAGGCTCAGGAGGCACAGGGCTTTTACAGGCTGGCAGCAGGAGCTAGGAAGAGACAACCTGACACCTGCAGGCCGTGTCCGTGCAGAGGTGGGGAGCTCGGATCAAGAGAGGAGTGGTGTCACCTCTGCACACCCTGCAACTCCAGCCTGGTACTGTACCTGGCTGTGGGGCATGGAGTGGGTGCAGGGATGGAGTGGGATGGAGGAAGATCCAGCAGGAACTAAAAAACATCCAGGGAGAGAGCAGCTAGAGAGACAGTGCTTCCCTCCATGCCTTGGGGAAGGAATTGTAGCTGGGAGCCAGAAGAGTGACAGAGAGGAGGAGAAGAGGAGCAATTTGCTTTCAAGCCTTCTCCCTCCTTCAGGCCTGCATGGAATAAAACACAGGGCAGAAAACAATGACACAGATGGAGGAACCATCAGGCAAGGGCAGAACTGGAGAACAGCAGTGGATGGGCAAGAGCTGGGAAGCTGTCACATCCCAGTCTGAGGGTGCAGTGACATGTCACATTAATCCAAAATCCTAGTGCTCCCTCTCTGCCTCCTGTTTTTGCAGCAAACTGAAGCAGCTGGATCAACTCATCAATCCAACAGAACACTCATCATCCTGCAAAAACTGAAATAAAATATCTTTCTATTTTGGGAACAGCTGACCACACACCTGCACCTGCACTACATTTGACATGAAGCAGGAGCTTCTGCAGGATCTGGAGGCCGAAACCAGCAGGCAGGGGAGCAGAGGAGAGTTACCCATGGGGCCGTGGGTGCAGCATAACTACTAGAAGAGTTTCCTTGCCTTGCTTGAATTTCCTTTTGCAGTCTAACACATCTTGGCTGTTGGCCACCGTAATTTCCCTGCTGCCACTCCAGAAGATATTCCTCTTTGCCAGGAATCTCTCCATCTCCTGCCATTTCTTAGGTGGCCTCTGCTACATCCCAATATGATTTCTGAAGCCATCACTTACTCAGTGTAAAGAGACATCTCAAGAGAAGCAGGATTAAGGGAAATTTGATGAAAGGGATCCTTCAAAGAGGCAGAGACTGTTCCAACTGAGGGCTTGGAAGAGGCATAAAGCCAAGAGCCAGTAAAGGAGATCTAGGCCGTTGTCCAAAGCCAACTGCAACCAATGGGACTGATTTGAATGGGTTTTGAACCAGATTCTTGAACAGCAGCTGTTAAAGAGGATATCAGAGGCATGATGAGTGTGGAAAACTGAGGATAAAAAAAAGTGAGGAAGAGGGATTTGTTCAGCCATTCAAACATGGTTTATACAGAACATGTAAAGGTTTTCTTTAGTGCCACCAGGGCTCTCCAGATGGTGCCACAACCATTGGCAGGTTCTGCTCCATGAGGTCGTGTTTTGCATGGCAGCACTGGTTGATGTCTTGTATTGCAGTAGCAACAACTATCAGAAGAAAGGAAAAACACTGCAGAAGGAGGAAGACAAGCAGAACTGTGCTCCATGTGCAGTGCTGCCTGGTGGGAAATGGATGCTGAGCCGTTCAAACTCTTTATATCGATCTCTGGTGGCACAAGCCCGGGGAGGGGAGGAAGAATGTGGCAGACTCCTCCTGTGAGGTCAGACGAAGACAGTAGCACAGTTTGGAGGCATTTCGCATCTCCGGCATCCCTGTGGAGCGCGGCGGGACCTGGCGGAGCCAACACACTGCCACCTGCCGGCCGCGCAGGACACTGCAGCCCTTCCTTCCTTCCTTCCTTCCTTCCTTCCTTCCTTCCTTCTTTCCTTCCTTCCTTCCTTCCTTCCCTCCTTCCCTCCTTCCCTCCTTCTCTATTCCAGTCTTGTTGCTTTTGCCTTCCTGCTGAAGAAGTAAACAGAAAGGAGTGGATCTCCAGGGACATTTCACTAGGAGTGTTCATGTCTCCAGGTATCCAAGCCTTCTTACAAAAACCACAAGAAGGAATGACTTTCTGGAACTGGCTCACACGATTTCAATGCCACTCGGGAATCTGAGTACACCCGTAAGTTGAGCATGCTTCAAGAACATTCTTCAGCACTGAGCCCTGTGACCAAATGGTCACCAAATGCAGGTGACTTCTATGTTACCCTCTAGAACAAGTTGGCTGCGCTTAAACCACATCCTGAAAACAGTCTATGACTTGTCCTAACCCTAAATGTCCACCCAGGGGTTTCCTGAGCAAGCAAAAGCTGACCCATTCCAACTGCTGGCTGTGGACCATGCCAGCCATTTACTGACCCAGCAGATTGAGCTGCAGTGTCCAGGAATATTTCCTGGCACTTTTCATTTTATTAGGACAGATGTAGGAATTCAGCCCTACCTTTGCTTATCAAATGGGCAACTTCATTGCAGCAAGGAAGATTTCTGTCACCCAAGCTGGTTCTGGATGAGTTCAGAGAATTTCCAGGGAAGTGAAGAAATGCAACTGCATTGACCTTTACTCTGTGAGACAAGTACTCTTCTCAAGGGGTTTGATACTGCAGGATGACAGAGCAGTGAGGATTGGGGAGCCAGGCTGAGAGCCTCTGAACAAGGACTCAGTGGTTGAATTTGAAGAGCACTGCTGAAGAGATCTGAGCACGTGCTGATTTGGGAGAAGGCAGTCTTTTGTCTTTCATAAAACAGCATATATAGAGTGTGATGTTCATAAAGGAAAAGTAGATTAAATGAAGTTAAACATTTAAGGTCAAATAAAAACACACTGCTTATTCTTCCAGCATGAATCATCGTTTTGTGCTGACTATGCTCCTAACATTTCATACTGGCCTTTGCTTTTTACTGGACTGTGAGGAAAGGACCAGTGAGTTGAGCAGGTTGGGTGAACAGGGGCAGGAACAGCATGGCCACACACGGTGAGGATCCTGCCTGGAAAGGAGCAGTGGCTGCTGGGCTCTCACTCCTTCCTTCCATGTTCTCCTTTGCCTCTGCAAGCTGCTGTGGTGCATTTACCTGTGTCTCTCTCAGCAAGCTCTCCCTTTGCTCTGGACCTCAGAGCACATCCCAGACCACAGGAACCTCACAGGGCACAGGCACCTGCCAGGTCTGGGTGGGGGGCACTGCTGCTGCCCTCCAGGGGCACTTGGCACTGCAGCCCCAACTTTTTCCCGTACCACAGTAGGAAAAATCTCCTTATCTCTGAGACAGGAAAATTCCTTATTTTCTTTCCCATGCTACACTTCAGTTTTGCTGTCTCTTGCACAGGGTGTCAGCACCAGAGTATTTGTGTGGCAGTAGCTCCCAGCCCACGGACCATGCAGGAGCACTTTCCTGCACCAGGAGGGAAGGAGGCAGGTTTCCAGGTGTCCATGGTAGTATGCCTGAGCAGGGATGTACACAGGAGGAGGCTGAACCCCCCCAGACTCTGGACCACCACAGGCTCTGGTGGACTGCTGGCCCCTCGCCATGCCAGCCCCATCTGGCCGCGCTTGAGCAGCTGCTGTCCTTGGGCCAGTGTCGATGTTTTCCTGCTCCAATTCAGGAACGTGTGCCCACAGGCAAAGAGATAACAAAGGGCACGTTTTACCGGCAGGGGCCGTCAGCAGAGACCGAGCCTCTGAGGATGGAAAACACCTTTGGAGCCACGATAGGAGGTTGGTGAGGGAGTGACCGAAAACGAAAGAGTAGGTCCAAAGCGTTACTCTGGCCTTGGAAGAGCAGGATGTCGTTACTGGGAACAGAAAAAGGATCATGTTTCTGGACTGAAGTCCTCGAGGAAGAAACAAGCTCCTGATAAGAGAAAGTCGCTTTTTCTTCTGAGTCACTACATTCCTAGGAATAGTTGCGCAAGATGTTTTCAGAGACCCCTTCTCAGATCTCCCTGGTTAGCTCTATCTCCACCTCTATTGATGCACATAAGCTTCTTGATGGGGAGGAAAGAAGATCTAAAAAAATGAGTATAACTGCCAGAAAAACAACATACATTTATGCACTTAATATATATGAAAAATGAATGGTTTGATTACTCTTAAAAGAGTGCATTTGTATTTTAAACTAGAAAAATAATCCTTTGGTGTTATGGATGGGAAGCTAGTCTCACCAATGTAAATTCCATCTCATCTGAAATGTTACAAATAACAGCAACAAAAAAAATCTCTGGATCAGGTGAGGACTGGAATTTCCTTAAAACATAATCAAAAGCTTGAGTTATCTTTAAAGAGACCTCAGTGGTTAACTGTTGCACAGCTCTTTATATGACTTCCAACAATCTCCATGAGAGGAATTGGCTCGTTTTCAAACTGTGGGAAAAGGAAGAATAATTGTGGGTAATTGTGCCTCTTGTCTCTTGCTTGATTTAGGAGTTTAAATGCCTTTGGAGGATCAGAAGGCCTCTAGGTTGTCCATGTCTTGCCCGTACTGCACTCGAGGTGCCTAAAAGCAGAATTGTGATCTTAAAAATCCTGAGACCTATCTGACTGTGGACTGCCCTGAATCATGCACCTGGTGTCTGAGTTCTGCATCCAGTTGTTCTCCAAGGACTGAATTACAAGCAAGCCTTTGTTGAAAGCCCTAACTGTTGGCACTCAGGGAGGCAAGAGACCAAGCAAGTCTTACAACCCTAGGTGATCTTTCTGTTTGCATGGTCACACCATGGCATGGAAAAATTAGACCACAAGCAATCTCAGTTACCAGGGCTAAAAGTTTGTCTTGAATGCCAGCAGAGGAAGGGACAGAGCAGTGAGGAGCATCCCTTTCCAAAGAATGCAGGAGATAAGGCAGCTTTTCTCTCACAAAGGTCTTTGGGTCTATGCAAGTTATCTGCAGGACAGGCAGCAAGACATGGCAGGAGAACAGGATCTGACTCAAAAGCAAAACTGCATGAGCTTGCGACAGCTGCTCCAAAATACCTGGGTGACTAAGGGAATCAGAATGCTGAAAGCAGGGAAGTTCCATGTGTTTCGTTTGGCTTGTTCTTTTCTTTTGGAATAGCACTAAAAGCAGTGGTTTTTCCCCCAGTCCTGCCTGTTGCAGCTGGTTGCAGGGGCGTCAAGGGGTAGATGTTATATTTGACATCTTTCTAATTTTCCTCAGTCCAGCTCAAGTGCTAGGGATCTGCAGGTTGGAAATGAGCTGTCAGAAATTTAAACTAAAGGAGGCTGGATTTAGACTGGATATAAGGAAGAAATTTTTACAATGAGAGTGGTGAAACACTGAAACATGTTTCCCAGAGAGGGCATGAAGGGCATGGATTTTTGAGAGAGGAGTGGATGCCTCATCCCTGGAAACATTTAAGGTCGGGTTGGACTGGGCTCTGAGCAACCTGATCCATTTGAAGATGTCCCTGCGCATTGCAGCGCGGAAGGACCTAGGTGAGTTTTAAGGGTCCCTTCCAACCCACACTATTACATGATTCTGTGTACTTAAGAAAGGTAATGATGAACTTCCCTTAGTTTAGAAACTTGAATCAAAACACCTACCTGGACCAATAGGTTAGATATTACATTAAATAGATTATCTATTATGCAGATTGCATCAGATATTGGATATTACCTTAGTTTAGTTAGTGTTTTAATTTAAGGAAATTAGGAGCAATGAGAAAATTATTCATGTTATTTACCAGTGGTTAACTGGTCTGGAGTCTAATTAATGCCACAGATTGGTATCCAGACATCTGTGTGAACATGTAACGAGAATCATCCATGAGTTTTCATCCTCTATTTTCCTGTATCTAACTTTGAAGCAGGAGGATCCAGTGCGTGTCATCCCAAAAGAGATGATACCTCAATTTAGAAATACAGGGCTTGAAAGGGATTCCCAAGGCTCTCATTCCAGTCTCCTGGCAACAAACTGTTTGTTTTTGTGAATAGCTCAAATTTTTCCTGTTTCTGTTGCCCTCTTTGAAGGAGAGTAAGTTTGACTTCTGAAACTGCTAAAAACTGAGAATGGAACTGGGGGCACTGCAGAAGCTGAGACATTAACTAGAAGAAACTGTGTTTACCTGAGTCCCAACATGGCAGAACATGCAGGTGAGAAAGGAACAGCCCTCACTCATCAGTGAGGGGAACAGGAACATCCTGCTCCATCAAAGAGACATTCTGGAGCAAAGCCCAGAAGGCGGCTCAGGCTTCTGGAAGAGCTTGTTCCCATCTGTCCCCAGAGATTTCTGACACTTCCTTGCTGTAGCTTTCTGACAGTAATCAGAGCTGCTTTGCTGAGGAGATTCCTAGCATGCACCTCCTTAGCACCTGCACTCTGCTGCATCAGGCCACGTCTCCCATGCATTGTTCTCTTGCTGAGCTGCCACTGCAGCTGGACTGCCCTCTAAACACTTGTGTCCTGCTGACTTTTGTTACCATTTACAAGCTGTTTGTTTCCTGGAAGGCCTCCAGTGCTGCTTCTCTGGCATCCATTCAAGGTTTGCTTTCAGCTCTAGCTGCTCTAAACTTCAGCACACAGCTCCATTACCTGTGTGGGACCGAGGGAAAGTATTTGGTCATGAATTTTGGCTATGACACAGCAGAGCGGTGTCAACAGAGCTGTAAGCTCTATGATTGCCTTTCCCACACCAGCTGCTGATGGAACAGCAAGGAGGATCCTGTGGCCTCACACAGTCCTCTGGAGCCATGATTTCAGTCAGCCATAGCACGCTCCCCCCTCAGTTCCTGAAGGATGAGCTCTGCCCTCTGTTAGATGGCTGGGATATGTGCTTCTAGCTACTGCTTCACCCACAGATGGAAACAGCCTGGACAGAGGTCCCTTGTCTGGGAAAAATTCTGGATGGAGAATATGTCTGAAGTTGTTGCTTACTCTTAATGTAATATTTTTACCTTTTTTCCCTTTTATAAAATCTTCCTGTCTTCATTCTGCAGATCCAGAGTGCTCAGCCATCTGACTGAGGACTCATAAAGTGCCCCTAAAAGATACTTTGGGACAGAGAAAGCAGACATTTGCTCTAGATGCCATCCAGGTCCTCTAAGGACCTTACTGTTCTTCCTATCATGGGCTATGACACATGTTGTTTTCCCTTGACCCAAATTCAAAGAGCTCTCTTGAGATACTGGTATTTGACTAAGAGTTAATCCAAGAGAAGAAATACCACTTGGTTTGTTATTGTACAGTGATAGGAGCAGGAAAATCTGACAAACGAGGGAGAGCAGGGTATTTCCATCTTGCAATTTTGGGGTCAAACTTTCTGATTTCCTGGGTTTTTCTTTTCATGGACTGCTGTTCCAGCCCCTGTCAGGCAAGCAAGGTGCAGCACCTCTGACCTGCTGAGCCCCACTAATATGGGTTGCCTTGCTGCTGCAGGACTGCACAGAGTTCTGTGGGAATTGAAAACACACATGTGTTGCTTGAGGGCTCACCACAACCAGCTCACATCTAACAAACAGAACTCTGGTTCAGCGTCTTAGTTTAGCTGTGGGCTGATCCAGGTGCCTGTAAATAGCCACTCAAATAAATAGGATGCCCAGTTTGTTCCTTTTTATACTCCTTTACAGTGCATGAGGAATATAAAGGAAGATGGAAACTTGATGGTTTGCTTGCTTGGGGGTGGGAGAAGGAACATATTTGAAACTGAAGCTGATATGATTTGCTTGGTTACTTCCTTCTTATACTCAGAAATCTGAGTTCTGTGTTGCCAGAGTCAAGAATCTGAGGAGACCTCAGAAAATGAATTCTTGCTAACATAGAGCAAGGGATCTGGAATGGGGATGTTTAAAATGTGTCAGGTTTGTTTATATATCTCTGATGAACTTTTTGTGGGAAAAAAACTTCCATGGGCATCAAACAGTTCACCTCAGTGAAGGCAATTGTCTTTCTCAGAAGTCCTACAGGCAAGAAAGAAATTATCACACTTTCAGCATTAGAAGAACCCAACCCAAGAGGCACACTACCGAAAAATTACAGGGGCTGTCCCAAATGTTGCCCTGCCTGGGCTGGTGCCAGGGGCAACTGAGTGCCACCCCTGCAGTAAGGAGTCCTGGATTCTGCCAGTCCTGTGTCACCCCAGCCCCATGGGCATGAGTAAATGCCTACAAAACCACAGCAAGCAGCACCTCTTAAACCCTCAGATCATTTATGATTAATTTACTTATTGATGGTTTTTCATAACTCCGTGGTCATCTTTTTTCTCACTGCCATTAATTATTCCTGGAAGCAAATAAAAGGGCCCACCGATATCTCTCCCTCCCACTCAGCACAGACAGCTTTTCCTTAGGGAGAAAAAACTTGTGCTCATTTGCAGTGGGACAATGCCGACTTTTGAACCTCTAACCACTAAACAAACAGACCTTGCGCTCTGCTCCACAATCCAAACAGGGTTTATTGACAGGCGTATCGCAGCAACGCGCGGCAGCTCCGGCAGCAGCCGGGCTGGGATCAATGCTGCGGGGGCGGCCCGGGCGCCACAGGACATCCTCCAAGGGCCGGCCCCGCCCGGGCTGCTGCCACCCAGAGCTCTGGTGCCCGGGGACAGCGCAGAGGGAGGAGCGGGCCGTGGTGCCTGCAGAGCCCTTCCAGCCCGGAGAGCCCTGGTGCGATGGCTCTGCGCTGGTTTAGGGCAGGTGCTGCAGAGACAAGACCCTCAGTCTGGGTGCTGCTGCTTGGTTTTGGTTGTCCTCCAGAATGACCCACGGACCCATCAGAGTCACAGAAGGATGAATCTGGCTCCTGCCTCTCTCTGATCAGGAACAAACCATGGACATTGGACCCAACAGGACGTGCTCTGTGTCAAACCCATGCACAACGAGCATTACTGCTTTGGGGCTGCATGCGTGTTTCCTGGCCAGGCCCACTTCAGAGACCACAGCAGAAAATCAAGCAGGTTCCTTGCACTGGAGCTGCTGTCTCCCACCATGGTCTTCTCCCAGGCACAGGAGCCCTGGATCAGATTTGCATGGCCACATGTCTGCTCTCGGACTGCCAGCCCCTGGCCCTGCAAGGCATGGAGCTGCATGCAGACAAAATGCAGCGCAGAGGCTTTGGGGCTGGTGCTTTCCATTTCCCAAGTTCCCTTAGGCAGAGAGAGCTGCCTTGTCAGTAGCATCAGTCCCTGACCAGATCAGTCTCCCCATGCAGTTCTGTATATGCTGCTAGAATTTGGCTTTGGCTTTCAGCAAAAAGGTAAGAAAAGCTCCAACACACAGAAAACCAAAGTGCCCCTAAGAAGGCAAATGGAATAACTTAAAAAAAAAAAAAAAAGATGACCAAAACTGGACAGCATGGGTCAAAAATCCATATAACGTGTTTGGGGCTGCACAGTGCTCCCACCATCCCTGTTGGGACTGGGCCCACATGAGCTGACTCCACACCCAGTCAAGGGCTCTGGCTGCAGCGTGGCTGCTCCAGCCTGGCCTCACTTCACAGTTGGACTTCTCCCATCCCTAAGCAAGAAGTACATATGGCACACAGCCATATTTGGCCAAATCGCCTGGACTTCTCTTGTTTTCATCTCTGCCAGAGTGAATCATTTGGCTTCTCTACCCTGGTCCCCTCCATCTAGCCAGCATGTGGAAGTGGGCCACAACCCGGGCAAAGTAGGCTCTGATATAGCACAGGGCTCTTCCGAGGATTTCTGCTTCTGATGGAGCTGTGATGAAGCCTGCATAAAGCTGATAAAACCAAGGGAGCTTTGGAAAATCAACTGAAAGAGCCCCTCCCCCCAACATGACCGAAATTGTAAGAATGTGAGAAACAGCAAATAGTTTATCCAAAGGGACATTGCACATGCAAACAAGGCTCCTCACTTCAGCATGACAGGACACCTTTTTCAGAGGAGACAAAATTCTTTCAATTTCTCTGCACTGCAGCTAATAAATCTGGATGGATGACTATCTGCACTGGATTTATGGGCTCTTTTACAAGTGTCTAACATTAAGCAATTCACTTCTGAACGTTTAAACAGTGCCTTATCTTGTCTACTCTGACCCTCAGGGCAGAATGAACATTTTGCATATTCATGGTTGCAAGAAGAAAATAAAATAAAATATAAAATAAAAAACAAAAACATGTGCTTTAATTTTTTTCCTGCTAAAATTCATTATTAGCCCAACAACATTGCAAAGGTCTTTTGGACCAATCCCTGAGATATGTCGGGGGTTGACCGACAGGCACCGCCCCCACTTTTCCTAAAAAATTCCAGGGTAAAAAAAGCACCCGAACTAAATAATAATAATAATATTAATAAAGCGATGCACACGCTTCCCCCGGACGACGAGACACATACACTGTACACCTGTACACACGGCCGGCCCCGCGGGGCGGTGTAGTGCATCGGGGGGGGCG
>VXBR01010166.1:899721-944357 GCA_013400215.1 Cisticola juncidis | reverse complement strand
ATTTGCATTTAAAAAGATAAGGAGAGGGCAGCGACCTGATCACAGCTAAAAATTCAAGCCTTTATTGTTTAAGAGCTTCCTCCTTCCATTGCAACCTGGTGCACTTTAACCTCCAATCACAGGTTCAAAGGATGAAATCAAGAGACTTGCAAAAGACAGAGAGGGAGATCTAAGGGCGAGGGTGGGAATATGGGAGCCGTGTATCACGGCCGATCTGTAGGCAGCACTTTAGCCCGCTCTTCTCTGTGCTTGGGGATTGGGGGGGTGGGGGGGAAGGGGCGGAAGAGGAGGGAGTTTTGATTAAAAATCCACAAAGCCATTTTGTCGTGGTTGTTTTGAGCAACAAACCCCATCTCGACGGCCTACTGCTTTTTGTAAAACGCTTCCCACCCGCTCCCGCTCGGTCATGGGCAATGAAGGCGAGGTAAGAGGAGAAATCCCCCCCTCCAAGGGCGCTATCTCCTTCCTCTGTGTGTGCCTGAAGAGCTTCGAGGTCGGGCGCGCCCAGCAGGTCCGGGAAAAGACGAAGACTGGGGCTGCCTTCGTCTAAAACACCCTCTGCCCTCAGAGCCATCGCTGGAGCGAGGCCGGATGATCCCGCTGCCCGGGGGGGCCTTGGGACAGAGGCAGGGGATGGTTCTCCTCAAGGACGGAACCATCCACCTCCTCCCGGAGCCCGTCACCTCATTGGGCGATTCCCTCGCTGTAGCGCGGCCGAGCCCGCGGGGAACCCGACGGCTTGTCCCTCCAGGCACACTCACTTCTTCCCTCCCCAACTCCTTGGAAACCCTCTGGAAATGCTGGCTCTGGAAGGGCGGCTCCCAGGCAAGCGGCAGCCGGCTCCCCCAGGCCAGCCAGTCCCCTTTGAAGAGGCGACCCCCTCTCAGCTTCCCCCCGCCGCTTTTATGCTTTAACTTTTCACCCTGAGCGGGGACAATGCGAAACGACGTTTGCATATTCGCATCTTTTCCCATGACACAGCCAGGAAACCTTTCACCCGCCGAGAAAAAAATGGATGGGGACGGGAACGTGCCCCCGTTTTCACAGCACTTTTCGCGGGAGCAGCGCAGCGCCGTCTCAGCCATTCTCGCCGGCTTTCCCGGTCCCTCGGGATGGCTGCGGCTCGGTCCTGCCGGGGCTCCCCCGACGGGCCCCGCGCTGCCCCGGACCCTCGTGTCCCGGGTACTGCATACGGAGATCCACGTGGTCGTGTCCCAAGGATGTTTTCCCTTCCACATGGGTGGCTGCTCTGCACACCGAGGAGTGTCACTGAGACGGGGCGTCTTGCAGCTGAGGGAGGATTTCAGCTCTGCAAAGGCAGATATCCCGAACCCACCCTCCGAAAATCTCCCTCTCCTTCCCCCCATTCTATCGTTCCTTTGGGAGCGTGGGGCTGACGCGGAGCCGTGCTTTAAGGCCGGTGTGGGTCGTTCAGTGACCAAAATGTCCCAAGGGATTCTGTGTCAGTGGCCCAGGAACACCAGGACGCTCGAGCAGAAAAGGATGGAGCATCTCTCCTTGGGAAGAGGTCACAGACGGCCCCCTCGGAGTCTCTGTGGATGTCCCGGATGCGGGGAACAGGGTATCCCCACCCTGAACATAGCCAGGAATGCTTGTGCCCGTCACTTGTTCGCAGGCTGTCGCAGGCGGCCGCCGTTGCGACCCTACGATCACAGCAGGGATGTAGGGATGCAGAGATGCCTGCCAGACGCTTCCTCTGGGGGGGGGGGATTTCTTTCCCTGCTGCCTCTTCCCACGGTGACACTTCCCTCCCGCCCCGACGGTGGGGTAACGAGGAAAGGGGAGCGGGGCTTGGAGCTCCCAGCACTGTCAGAGCAGGAGACTGAAATGTCACTCTGGAAAGGAAATGCTGTGTCCCTTCGAGGTAATCGCCTCTCCCGATAAGCACCGACAGAGCCGATCTATGCAGATGTGAATTTGATGATGCCATAAACGGAGAAAGGGGCCATTAAAACGACAAAATCCTGGACATATTGTAATAAAACGCACTACAACCCTGATCAGCCCTGAAACAGCCCGATTCAGTGTCTAAGGTTCCACCAGTGAACCGCTGGCAGCTAGGTGGCAGCTTTTTTGGGGTGAGACCAGACGCCAGCCCGAGCTGGCAGGGCTGGGGGCCGTCGGCCGCGGGATCGGATGAGAGTCTCGGGGCTCCGGTGAAGGAACAGGATAAGGGTCCAGGACAGCTCCGTGACTACCTGGAATGGCAGCCAGAGCTCTGCTCCGCTACTTTGCCATTCTGACAGTGATCCCAGTTTCCTCCTCAGTACGTGGAGGACATGGGAAGACTGGGCCCCACCAGCCGTACCCTAACTGGGGTCGGGGGCCACAGGGGGACAAGTCCCACTTCCCCGCGGATAAATGCTTCGAAGCATCCTTCCCCGCTGCGCAGCTGCTCCCCGGACGCGACTCATGGCAGCTGCTGGGGATGGGGACACGCTGCCTCGGGAGACTCTTGTCTTAGAGTAAGAGGGATCCCTATCCACTCCTGGATGCCTTTGCGGCCCTTCGGGCTTCTTTTCGTTGTGACTGGCACAGGATTTGTCTCCCCTCCAGCTCTATCCAGCTATCGGGGCTTCTCAAGGAGGTTGGGGAGAGAGGACATATCTGTCGGCCAGGTTTCGCCCCTTTTCTTCCCTCCGTTCTGCCTGCTCCCTCTACGCTTTCGTCTCAGGTTTTCCCGCCAGCTCTGGCCCAGAGCTGCAGATCCGGGGGAGGAGTAGGGACCCTGGGCCAGACCCCTACACCGGAGGGTGGGCCAAGGCCTGATCTCTTTCTCTTTCTTTTTGCTTCCTCCGGTATTTTTCCTATTTCGTTAAATCCTGAGCAGGGAACAGAGACCCAGCGCCTCTCAAGCTGACAAGTGCCTGATGGGGGACACCGTTCGCAGGGAAATATCTTCCCCCGCCCCTCCGCGCTGACCTCGATGTTTCCCCCTTGGGTCTGTTTCGCCCAGGGCTGCCTCGTGGGCAGACGCTGGGCTCCCTGCCTTCCTCCTCCAGACTCAGTCTTACTGCTTGGTCTGAAAGAATAATTTCCGACACTGTTTCGTGGGCAGTCAGGGCAGCGGGGTGGCTGCGGGGAAGTGCCGGGGCAGGACGCCGGTGCCCGCTGCCCCCGGATCGCGGGCAGGGGGTGCTGGGTCCGGAGAGGACACCGCACCTCGGGGCCGACGCTCACCGTCGCCTCGGGCCACGGGGCTGACTCGGACTCGGGGATAATGGGTCTGGCAGCACAGTCCGAGGACTCCCATCCCAGGTCAGAGACGTCTCCGAGGTCCCCGGGAAGGGCCAAGAGCTGTGCAGCACCCGCGATCCCTCCTCCACGGACTGCTCCCACTCGGCGGGACTCTTGTGGGGATGCGGATTCACCGTCTTTATTTCTACTAGTTTTGTGGGCTAAATATTTTCTTTTTCTGTGATTGAGAAGAATCTCCGGGTGGGATGTGGGGGGGATCTTCCCGTCTCCCTCCACCTTAACGACACGGAGCCGGAGCNAAAAAAAAAAAAAAAAGCCCGCTTGAAAGCCCTTTGGCGGCCATGGAGAGAGGAGAAGGGAAGGAGGAATCGTGTGTTAGTTAGTCCGACCTGTGGAATTTATGACTCCCCCTAAGCACAGACATGATAAGGACTTAGAAAACATCTTGGATCTTTTCAAGCCGGCAGCCCCCGAGGCTTTGATGTAGATTACCTTGCAGAATAACCCAATACTTTTATCGTGGGGTTGATACTCGTCTTGTTTAAGCACATGCCTCTAGGAGGGGGTTAGATGCTGAACGCTCGCTCCCGAGCGGATTCCCGTTGCTGGGAAGAAAGCAGAGGGGGAGCGAAGGTGGCACCTTGTGCCTGACCGGGGCACAGCCGCCGCACACCAGCACCGCCATGGGCCAGCCCTGCCTCTGCACAGGTGCTGCCAGGCCTGAGTTCACATGGCCCTGCTCGCCTTCAGGAAACAAGAACGTAAACAGAGAAGAAGGAATAAAAGTCGTATAAACCAGAGGCATCCACAGCGAGAAGCTGGGCTGGTCCCCAGCCTCCCAGATCCAGTGACTGGCACATC
Source organism: Cisticola juncidis (assembly GCA_013400215.1). Taxonomy (NCBI): domain Eukaryota; kingdom Metazoa; phylum Chordata; class Aves; order Passeriformes; family Cisticolidae; genus Cisticola; species Cisticola juncidis. The sequence continues at coordinate 940,277 of VXBR01010166.1, read as the reverse complement.
TCTGCTGGCCAAAGAAACAGCCTTGGTCGGATTTTATTTTATTAGTTCTTCACTTGACTTGACCTTATTTTATTACCTTTTTAAAAGCGTCACATAGTAAGAAGGCCGCACCAGGGAGCCCGGCTGCCTGCAGAGCGCTTGTGCCCGGCCCCTGCTGGCACATCCCTCCCGGAACGGCCGGGGCTGATCCGGTCACGGAAGCCGTGAGTCACCGGGCAGCGCACCCGCGGCGCGGCCCCGGCGGCCGGGCGGGGCGGGGCGGTCCCTCTCACGGGAGGGGAGCCCGGGGCTCGGCTGTTGTCGCCCCTGCCCCCAAGGACACCTCCGCCCAGGTACGGACGTTCCCCGCAGCACGCAGGGCCGCTGTTATCTTCCCCGGGCCCGGCAGCGCCCGGCATGGGATGCAACTGGAGCACGGTGCTCCCCAGCCTCATGATCTCGCCTTTGCACTGCCAGCACGGGAAACCGAGGCAGAGGCTGTCTCCCGGTCTCCCAGTCCTCTCCCAAAGCCACGTCGTTCCCTGGCCCTTCCATGGCAAGGCGCTGTGGGGTGGCTGCTCCACACCAGTCTTCCTCAGCCTTGTGTTCCGGGCAAGCCCAACCCTCCAAACCCCTTCAGCGAGCAGAGGCACAGGGTGTTGCTGACCCGTGTGGGTGGTTTGTTGTTTGCAAGACCATAATTGTACACATCCCTGAAGGGCAACGGTGCTTTGTGGATAATATTTTGTGTTAGCAAACGTGAGAGTCAAAAGCAGAGAAGTGCCAAGTGCTTCTTTGGCCTGGCAGGGAGCAGGTCAAGGCTCCCACATGGGACCTTTCCTTATCACAGGGATGTAGGAAGGCAGAAGAAGACTCATGTTCCCAGATAAATCTTCATCCCCCAACCCAAAACCTTTGTCTTCTGGCTCCAAGGAGAAATTGGTCCCTGGCTGCTCTTCACCATCTCACATTTGTTCCCAGCTATTTTATTCTAATTCCTGAGAGGGAAAAGGAGTCTCACTCTATTTTCTCTCTGGTCTGAAAAGAAGCCCCATGAGGAGCCGAAGGTAGGGCCAGGCAGACCCAGAGCCAACTTCCCAGCTATAGCCCACACTCCCCTCCCCCAGGCTCTCCTCCATGACTCAGCTCCCAGGGACCAGACCAGCCTTCCTCGGTTTAGCTTCACAGCCCCTCCTCATCCAGGGCAACCCTACACAGAGGAGGCTTTTCCAAAGGAGAACCCAGTACACATCACGTAGTTACTTCTCCACAAGAAGTATGTTGGAAACTAGAGCAAGGCATCTCTTTTTTTTTATGACCTGAAGCCTCCAAGCCTCCTCTGAAGACGGGGCAGTCACCGCAGTGGTGGGACTGGAGGATTGTCACTAGAAATAATTTCTGGATTTTCACCAGCCAGAAGATGCCTAGAGCATGGAGGGAGAGGAACTCTATTGCATCTGGAAAGAGGCTTCTCTGGACATCAAAAACCAGGTGCCAAAGCTCAGCTGTGGTGCAAAGGATTGTGAGCAGGTGTAGGCAATATACAGCAGCAGGAGTGGGTCACTTCAGGTTCTCCTGTCTGTTCTCATCCCAGCTAAGCAGCGTTTAAATGAACTGGATCCCACTCCAGTCTGTGCCTCTGTGGAGGTGACCACAGGAGCACCACCACTTTTTCACCTCTCCACAAACAGGTCTTCAGAATTCCTTCTCAGATGAGATCTGAACCAGATTGTGCCCCAGGACAGCTACACTTCTTCTAGGAGTGTTATTCTATCAGTTTTCTGGCACAGCCTTAAGCACATAAATTTTAATCTGTCAGTGACCTATAAGGCAGTATCCCTGCCCTCAGCAGCTTTACAAAGCATTTCAGGAAGCGTGACCCTAGCCCAGGTCTCAGACAACCTGCCTGGAAGGAGTCCTGCTGGGCCATTCCATAGTGCTGGGATGCTCACCAAGGGTGAAGGAGCTGGGCTCATGTTCCTGCTCTTTATGAAGCCATTTAAGGCCTTCTTAACCACAGATCTGGGTGGGTGGTGGTTATTTATTTGTTTATTTGTTTATTTTAAAGCTGTTTTTCTTTGCATGATGTAATTAATTAGCCACTGATGCAGGAGGGAAGGTGACAGAATGGGAAGCCTGGGCCCTGAGCCACTGAGCACTTGATCTAAGTCTGTGTCTGGGAGAAGGGGCTGAGATTTGATGGATCCAGCTCCATGGGATCCACTCATCTTCAGTATATTTTGATTTTTTTTTCCCTGAAATATTTTCCAGTGGAAGTTTTGATTCTTAAAATATAACCTGTCTGCAAATAGCTCTGGAGCAACTATGACCTTGGATTTCCTCATTGCCTTTCACATTGTCCTCCATGAACACGTGGCCTGAAAGCCACTGCTAGCATCCATGACAGGCTCACTTCTGCCCTTCACTTCTGGTTTAACACATGGTTAGTCCCAGCTTCTCTCAGAGGGACCCCACAGAACCCATCCCAGGTACCCCAAACCCCAAAGCAGGCCGTGTTGGAGAAGCACCTGCAGTTTCTCTCGATAGGGACAGAGAAGGGTCTCTTGCCTTTTTGGTGGCTGCTGCCTGTGACACGGGGACATGCTTGTTTGGGAAAATGCTCGGGGGGCGGGGGGGATTGTGCTGGTACTGGGTTTGTCCCATCGTTGCTACGAGGTTTTGGCTGTGGAGTCCTTTTGACAGACATACCCTCATCCGCAGCCCTCCTCCGTGTCTCCTGCAGCTCTGGTCCAGGCCTGCTCGCCCCGTCCTTGTCCCCCGGGCGCTGTCCCCCATCAGCCGCGGTCCCGGAGCTCCACCTAGTGCCGGCTGCGGCGGAGCCGCGGGAACAGCTCCTCGGGCGGGACAGCGCTGCCCGCTCCGCCCGGCGCTCCTGCCGGTGGAGGGCAAAGAAAATTCGGGCAGAATCCCCAGCGCCGTCCTGTCCTTCAGCTTGGGCTGTCAGATTATCTCTCTTCTTATTTCTGTTACTGTGAGGAGGGAGAGCTCGAATGTTCTTTGCCCTTCAGTGTTTTTATTTGACATCAACCCTCTATTGCTCTTCTTCACGGATTAATGGTTACTGAATCTTTGTCAGTCTGTGCCTAACTTAAGGCATCCTCCTTAGACTGAAGGTATCTCTGGTGGAAGTCCTCAAACAAGCTTAACTCTCTCCATTCACTGCAGAGGGAATTTGTCACTTTCTCCTGACAATGTTCTTCCGGAGGCACAAATCAGGGGTCTGGATCTTAATGAGAGAAAAGTGGGCATTTCCTTTCAAGAATCACGAAACTGATCCCTAAACAGCACTATCTATGGCTCTGCACAAGCCTTAGGAATGGACCACCACTTTGCTAAGCTGTGTTGGAAGCATCCTGGAAAGAATGTCCTAAAAGAAATTATTTTTTCACTCAGTACCTCCTATAGCCTTGTTCCATCCATGTCTTCTTTGTGGAGAAGCAGATGCACAGCTTCCCACATGTTCAGCCCTTACAGCAGGGTTTTTCTCCTGATTGCTCTTCCTCACAGAGTGCTGTGTTGCCTGAGCTGCTTTTCATGTGTGAATCATGAGAAGTTGTACTTGCTCCAGCGTTCTCTATTTGCCTTTATATTCCCAAATCTCATCTTAGAAGGGATGATGAGGCCAGATGATCTACATCCAGTTCTTTTCAAGTCTTGTGGATAAACATGTGACACAACTCTCTGGCATGTTTTTAAGTACATGGGATTCCCATCTGCTCCTCTTTGAGCCAAGTTCACATCTGCTCAGTTTCTAGGGCCAGCCAGGCTTAGAAGTGACCAGTTCAGCATTAGGTTCCTTTAAACTTGAAGGCTGAAAATTGTCTGCACAACGCTCAACTCCCACTGCCCAGGCACTGAAGGCTGTGTGCTAACAGTGCTAAACTGTGACATCTTGCAGATAAACACTTTCAAACTGTTATGAGTATGTTAAAAATAATACACATTTTCCAGAGAATACAATGTTAAAATTTATTTCTGTCTAAATATCTCCAGATTGCTCTTCAGTAGTTTGTATCCAATAAAAAACGATGATTCACTGGTAATTAATAACAACATTAACAAAAATATACAAATCATAATCACGGTATTACAACATTATTTTCAGACAGTGTTAGTAAAGAGCACCTCAGTTTCTGTGACAGCACATTCTGTCCAAACAGTTATTAATTTATAAGACACGCCTCTGAAAAATCCTAACTGAAGTTAGCACCTTGTAAAATGTCGAAGAGGAAAAAACTATTAACCAATATATTCTTATCTTGATCCATTGTGATATAGACAGAAGTATGCTATTAGTCATGAGGAAAGTTGCATTTAGAAGTTCCTAAACCTCATAATGAAAATAGCTGTGTTTTTAACTATAACTGGAAACACATCAAGCCTCTGGGTATTGTTCTGGGAGCCTGTGATGCTTATTTTAGGTAGAAAGGATGCTTATTTTAGGTAGAAAGGAACCCCTCACTGTGAGTGCACATTTCTCATCAGGAGATTGTAGCCTGGCTGAGTAGAGGCCACAGGAGTAACTTAACCTCAATAAAACGAGCTCACCTGAACTGAACATCCATCAGCTACTCACAGCCATCGAGATGTCTGGGGTAAGGCAGTTACACTCAATCAAATTAGGAGCTTCTTGTAAAACAAGACTGATGGAAATGTAAAATTTTGATGTCTAAAATTGGTTACTCCAATGGGTTTATTTTCCAACACTCACTGACATCTGGAGATGAAGATGTGAATGGCACTTCTGGAAATCACACCAGCTCTCTTTAGCTGCATAGTCGATGCTTGTAAACCTTGACTAAAAAAATGTGGATTCTCTCATGTTTGCTTGCAATGTGGCAAGAACAATATGAATTCACTATGTTGATTTGTCACTATTTATGTAACACCAGGAAAAGAGATATTCAGTTGGAAAGAGGCAGCAAAAAAACTGTCTTGCTATAGATGCTGAATTCAAACAAATAAATTACACTTTCTTCTCAGAATGTCACATAAATATGGACTGGCCCACAAGAAATACAAACAGTGCAGCAGTTGGTAACAATTTCGTGGTTTAGAGGTGATATAGAACACTTAACCTACACAGAGTTTATGACAATACTGAGACCAAATCCACAACCCAGATTATTTTTCAACCTGAGGGTGTTCATGCTGGAGCACAACTGGGGGCAGCAAAGACTCCTCATCCCTGCTTATGCGAGGTTTAGTTTTGATGCTGGAATGGTGTGTAGTAATGTTTTTCCTCATATTATGGTAAACCTAGAATTGGGAAGAGGAAATAAAAGATATCTTCTGTTATTGTGTATTGTATTTGGAAAACTGCTCTTCTTCCCATGAAGCAGACACTGGGAAATAGTGTGTCTTGTCCAGAGTGGATACCCAAGTAAGAATTGGTAGTTTGGACTGGAATTATTTATCCTCCCTGAAGGGGAAATAAACATCTGGTATGGATGGAACAGGACTTCCTCAGATCATCTTTATTATTTTGACCTTTGAGAACGACATACAACATTCTGTCTGTGAGGACATGGCATGGTGATCCCTCATGAGACCCCCTGGGCCATGCTCAGCTCCCCTCCCATGGCAGCTATCAGCATCCCCAAAGCTGACTGCACTGGCTGCTGCACAAGGGAAGCCCATTCCCTCAGCACAGGCTGAGACACTTCAGCTTTCCAGAGTCCCAGTGCAAGGAGCAGGAGGAAGGAAATCATCATCAGGAAGGTTAGGATTCTTTCTGATGTCAGAAAAATATGCCCCAAGCTCTTATATAGATCCATGGGCAATGTATCCATAATACAGTTGTGTACTTCAATAGAAAGCATGAGTTTATCCCTGAGCTCATTGGGATCTGTGGAGCTGCATATAACCCCCAAAAAACTCAAACCCAGACATTGCTCACATGTTCATTTTACTGAGTCTACTTACTGCTCCTTCTGCCTCAGTGAGTTGGCAGGCCAGAGAGGAAACCAGGTAAGTAAAAGAGGGTCTTTTCCTGGAGTCAAGAGCCCAACAGGACTGCATCGTGCAATAGCTGCAGAGGAAAGACATGGCACAGAAAACTTTGGCTCTTGGACTCTCTGTAAGTGGCTACATGAAGTTGCAGGACTTGAATGGGGAATCGTGGGGATCAGAATGATTTTGTAGAAAGAGGCCAGCGTTGCATCAGAGGAAAAGAAGAAGAAAGATAAGGATAAAGGGTGAAATAATCTTACAGTGATTTAATCAGAGTCCTTAGTAAAATCTTTGTTGTGGTATGACACATAATGGCATGATGTTTGTTTTCCAGCTTCCATAGAGAATATGTTAGGAAGACAATGCCTGTCTGTCATTGGGGCAAAACCTGCTCTTTCTGGATTATGTAGTCTTAAGTAAACTTGTCACAGCAAGCATTTTAATTTAATTTACCATCACAAAAATCTTTCTGAAATTTAGAAATACTTACTTAGAAATACTGCAGCTCCATCAGGCATTGCCTGCCTGCAGTGCCTGACTGCTAAAGTCCATTGCAAAGTCACTGGGACAACAGGCTCCCTGATATTTAACTCCCTCTCAGCCATCTTTCAGGGGTTAATATGTCAGATTCCCCTGTACTTCTAATGCCTCTACAGCATAAGGATAAAAACAGTGCAGTGTCATAGCAAGGCTCTCTGTCACTAGAGCACCTGTGAAACACCTGCCAGAAGAGCTCAGCCAACCCAAAGTCCTTCCCTTTTCTCCATGTTCCACACCCCATAATTCTCTGCCACCTCCTCTTCTCTGGCTCCTTGGGGCTCACCTCTAGGCAGACTCCACCCAGGCACAGAGGCACAGGCTGAAAATAATGTGCTGAGAGCACAGAATTAGCTTCCCCCCAACTCTTCCTTAGCAGAGTTTTTATCTAAGAGAATCCTTAGCAACCTGGACCTGAAACAAACCTGGTAGAGCTTGATTAAAAAATAAAGTTTAGGAAAGAATGCATCAAAAATTTAGTCAATATGGGAAAACATGTTTTTTGGGGGAAAAAAAGAAAAGGAAAGAAAAGAAAAAAGAGAAAAAGGAAAAAAGCGGGGGGAAAAAACCTGTGGACTGAGAATAAAAAGTTCCCCGGGGAAAGAAGGCATGGCTAAATCAATATAATAAATTAGTCCTGTCAAATACACATAACCTTTAGTGTTGATCACTTCTGTTTTGTAATAAAACTTGCAGGATCAGGCAGCCTTTGTTAGATTTAGAGGAAGATCTGAAATTTTGCAACTAACTTTGGGTAGATTATACTGTACAATAAATAAAAGGTCATTCAAAGAGTGACCTAATAAGTATAAATTCTCATGTTGTGCATCTCTTGGGAATACACTTACACTTCTTTTGTAGCATAATATGGCTGGTCCATTTGAAATCCACTTTGTATTAATTTGTAGAAATTTGTGTCAACCTGAATACCAGGGTAAGGATTTACACCTGTGGAAATTATTGGAGAATGTGTGTTAATTCAGAAGCTGCCAAAACCAAACACGGCCCTTTTGTCCCATTGTAAAACGTACCCAAAGAGAATATTTCCCACAGCAGTATTCCGTACGACCAGACATCACTCTTCACTGTGTATGTCCCCTCAAACAAGCTTTCAGGAGCCATCCATTTGACTGGCAGTCGAGCCTGTGCAGACAGGGAGACGGAGGCCAGGTCATGCTGTGACACAGGCTGTGACACAGGCTGTGACACAGGCTTTCCTGGTGACTCCCTGTGCTTCTCACTGCTAGCATGATTGATTCATGTTCGCTGTGTGCAAAGCTGTGTCTCTGTCAGCTGGACATTCCCATTGCAGAGAGAAACAGACACCTCTGAAGAGCCAATCCATCTCATCCATTTTAGACAACTATTTAAGGAAGAGATGAGCTCAGTCCTGGAAGAGCCACCTTCCTTCCCCTGACTTCACAAAGCCAGAGGATCTGGCACATCCCCACACATATGCTGTTATCCTACACTGTTATTGCCCACAACAGTAAACAACTCCTAGTGCTTTAGAAAGAGCACGGATACCATCTCACTTACACAACCAGCTTGATTAATTTAATTGTAATCTAAGAAATTGCTTTTGCTCAGGGCAGGAAAAACTGAGATTTCTGCATTACCAATACAGGTATGCACAAAGCTAGCAAGGAATTTAAAAAAATGAACCTTTTCTTTCTTAGTTCCTTAAATTCTTTCAATGGTATGAAAACCACCGAGCCCTCATGAGCTTACATTGCCCCTGACGATGTAGTTGGAGTCGTTCATTACATCCCTGGCAAGGCCAAAGTCACAGATTTTCACCACTTTCCCATGGGTCACCAGTATGTTCCGGGCAGCGAGGTCTCTGTGAATGCACTTGGAGGGAAAGGAAGGATTAATACTCCGCAGCGTTTGGTATCAGGGGTGGACAATTCCCTGCTCTCTGAGTTGGCAGCTCCTTCCACTTCAGCAGTTTGGTGAATGGCCAAGCTGGACATTCCCTGGTTGCTGGTGGCAAGGAGACAGGGCCAGACCAGGCACAAATGTGCTGTGCAGTTGCTTCTTACTCAGGGTGCTGCCTAAAACTGCAACCCAATATTTGCTGTTAAACCAGGGAAGAAGGTAGAGTTCAAGCTTGCCACTGAGTGGCTCTGTTCTTCAACTTGCCTTTTATAAAGTGACCTATTTTAGCATCTTTTCTAGCTGAAAAATTTGCTACCCTTCACCGTACCGATTTGGACTCAAGAAATTCCATTCCTTTGGCAACTTGATAAGAGAAGCAAAGAAGGTCTTCAAAAGTGAGCACATTAAAATCCTCTTCTTCATCCACTTGTGTTCTTACATCCTTGATTTTATCTGTACAAAATAATCAAAATTTTGAGTTTTCCATGGACTTCCTCACTCTCTGATTGTTTCCACTGACTGTTGTAAGGATTTTCACATGCTTCTATCAAGAAAAACATGACAAAGAGTGTCCATCTTTTTTTATCCTTCACTCAGATACAAAATAAAGATGAGTATTTTCATACTCAAATACTATGTATAGCATGATCAGAAACATAAGCTTCTGATTTTAAGTGTTATTGAATCCTCTTCCAGCAAAATTCCTGCCAGGACTGAAGAGAAACATATGACAGAAAGAGGGCTCTTTTGTCATGGAATCTACTCTAGTCATATCAATAACACAATAAATAAAACAGCATTACTGAAGATGTAATCATTAATCGCTTACCTTCCTCAGAAAACAGCACAATCCCATTTGATCCCAGTGTCACATTTATGTTTTGACTTCTTTGTGTGGTTTCAAATTCATCCTCTCTGCACAGAGTTGTGTTCACACCATACTTCAGGTGAGTCCCTGTCCTGGAGTGGGCCACACATTTTTAAAGGTTTTATGCAGTGTATCACATAGTCTTCTACACATAAACTCTTTTGCAGTGAAAAACATGAACAGTTACTACTACTAAAAATCTGGACACAGACATGGCTCTTCTCAAAACTGGAAAAGGAAACAAGAGATTGCTTGTCTTCTGCAGTCTCCATAAGAAGAATCAAATCTCAGCTCCTCCCAAGGCATTGCTTATTAAAGTATGTGAAGGCACAAGAATTCTCAAGAATCCAATAATTTCACCAATGTACAGCACAAGTGAGAATGCAACTTAAAAAGCATCAGCAGTTATTTAAAGTATCAAGCTGTTACTAAAATCTTTACCTAGAGTTTTGATCCTGATGGATATTGTGGTAAAAGCTGAAGTTTTGCTGTTTAAAAATATCTGTCAGCGTCCAGTGAAACTTTTCTCTCTTGCTCCTTAAGTAGTTCAGAAGGTCACCATAGCAACAGTATTCAAATATCAAGTAGATTGGTCCTGAAATAGTTGGAAATGTAAATGTCTCCTGCTATTTATAGCACCCTCCCCATTAAAGCCCTAATGCTGCTTCATTTTCTCTTAGGATTAATCTGTATTAAAACATCTCAAACATCTTCCATTCCCAGGTGGATAAGCTGTACTGACTGGCACGTAATGAGAATTTGTTTACTGACTATAACAGCCCTTGGAAAGTCTGTGTAACTTCATCCTTGTGGTGCATCTCTCAAACTGTGTTGCAAATCCCTATAGAAACACAAAAATCCATGTCCATCCCAGTGGCAATGGGGAGGACAGTACAGGCTATAAAGATGCAACATATTTTCTAAACCATGCAGAGTTGAAGCAAAAGATGACCCCTGCTAATTATCTGTATGGTGTGAATTTGTATCCTTTGACTCATACCCTACCATCTATCTGTGCCACTTCCATGCTCTGGAAATATCTGGTTGGTTATTTGGGGTTTTTTTGTTAGTTAGTTAGTTAGTTAGTTAGTTAGTTAGTTAGTTTAGTTTTTTGTTGTTTTGTTTTTGGGTTTTTTTTTTGGTTGTTGTTGTTGTTTTTTGTTTTGTTTTGTTTTGTTTTTTTTCCCAAGAAGACCTGCTGAAACCCTAGAGTACTCGCTGAGGGGACCTAAACAGGGGATATCCCTTGCAAGGGGAGGTGTCTGAGTAGAGCACTGGTCAGGCTACCTTCCCAAGAAAGAAAAAACAAATCCTATTCCTGATGCAGGCAGGCTTGGATAAAAACCATGACCAAACAGCAGGAGCTCAGAGTGGTCACATATCACCCTGAAAAACCTCACACTGCCAACACCACTTCTGGCCCAGAAAGGCTGACCATGAATCTGTGGACATTTCTGTCAGAAGGCCACTATCAAGCAAGGCAGGGCACGCTGGAAAAAGCTGTAAAGTCTCTCAGAGGATGGATGAGAAAGTCTTGAGAACCATGTTAGTGCTTCTGAAAATGGAAGTGTTGCTGCCCTGCCCTACCAGACTAAGCAGATCTTCCCTGCAGCTCTCCTGCCTACCATCTTACCTCCTGCCTCCTACCATCACATCCTGCCCACTGTTCCAGAGGGCAGTGGCAGTCAGTGCAGTTTTAAATCAGCTAAAGCCACTAAGAACAATCTATTTCTCTGCTTTCCTCCTACCCCTCACAGGTCTGTGCCTGACTATTGTCACTGATTGAAACTGGGAAACAAAATTAACTGTTCTGCTTGGTGTTTCTGACTAAATAAATGACCATGATGGAAAATCTGTCAAGTTTTTCAGTGTCAGGTGTTACAGTTCATGATAAGGACCTACACTGGGTGAAACCCTGGCATTTCCCTAAGCTGATCTGTTCTTTAGCCTCTCTTCACCATTGGACTGGCCAGAGAAGCAATTTTTGAGACAAGGATAGCTGTGTAAACTACCTCAATGATAACATGAGTCACACAATAATTAGTTATAATATTGTGCTACTTTCGTCTTAGCCCACCTTTGCTTATTTTTTTTATTCTTCAGTTTTTGTTTTTACATTTGGACCTTCAAAATGTTGTCCCTCTTTCCATTATTTATTACTCTCATTTCTTTTATTTTTGTGTGCCTCCTGCCCCTGTAATTTTCAGTTCCTTTTGTTTCCTTGTCTTTCTTTTAGCTATTTTTATTCATTAATTTATGTGAGCCACATGAATAAAACAATAAAATTATTATTTCCTATGTGAACATAATCATGTGTATACAAAAGTCTCTGACACTAGATAAGTTTTTCCTTTTCACTTAATAAACTGGCTCATGCCAGTGCCATCACCACCCTAACAGGAAATCCTATTCTATAGAGGGACTGTTGTCTCACTTCCTGCCAGTATAATCAGAAACTACCCCTTTCTGTACACATACATGGCCTTAAATACACTTCCAGTTCATCTTCATCTTATTTTGGGCCAGCACAGATCAGCAAAATCAGTCTTCATTATTCTGGTGGTTTTAATTGGTACTTTCCACAATTTCAGTTTACCTGATACAGTACAAGCTCCTAGAAGGTTCACAATATTTTCATGGCTTCCAATGTGAGTCATCATTTTCAGCTCAGACATTAGAGCATCTTTTTCTGAAACATCAGGTTTTTCTGTAAAAGTAAGAACACAGATTTGGAAGTCTCCGGCAAAGAAATGAAAATTTAAATGGTTGTGATGCTTTGTCACACACAAATCTTCATTTCAAATTCATTAGACTGACAGTACACTTGGGAACATCCTAAAAAAACCTTTCCAAAGTATAAAAAGATTCAGTCAAAGGTGGAAACGAAATTTGTGCGAAAGTGCGGATCATTTGGAGGCTTGGGGGAGCAGTCATGAAATGTCAACATTTGTCATTCTAAGTCTGGCAAGGAATGACAGCAATACATTAAAGTGTTCCCAAGCACAGAAGAAATGGCAGTCAAGCAATGCTGTTGTAGAGAAATGTTAAGAGAAAAGAAATGGCAGCCCTATGGCACACAGCCAGCAGCAATCCAACACCTGAGAAGGCCACGCTGTGTTTCAGTAACAGCTTTGGTCTTGTTTTACAGCGAGCATTTGGTGCTCACGACTTCAGTGAATTGGGTATATGAACTAAAATGATCAAGCTGAGCTTCCACAAAGGAGTGACCCAAGGAAGTATAAAACTGATGCATACATGGAAATGGGGGATGAAAATCTAAATGGCAGTGCTGGCAGGAATTGTGTGGGCACATAGTGGGGCAGGGTGCTTGTATCAGTGTGAGGCTCACTCCAATATATATCAAAAGTTGGGTGAGGTGCATACCAGTCTCTTTTCCCAAGTAACAAGTCAAAGGATGAGAGAAAACCATTTTAGTTTGTGCCAGGGGAGGATTAGATTGAAGATTCAGAAAAATGTCTTTGCCGAAAGGGTTGTCAAGCACTGGAACAGACTGCCCAGGGAAGTGGCTGAGTCACCATCCCTGAATGTATTCAAGAGACATGTAGCTGCGTCACTGAGGGACATGGTGTAGTGGTGGACAAGACAGTGATGGCTAACAGATGGACTCAGGGATCCTAGAGATCTTTTCCAGTGTAAACTACTCCAACATTCTGTGAACAGGGCTGTGATGAGTTGGGACCCTCCTCTGCTTGCTGCCAGGGAGGCTTGCTCCTGGACACTGCTTTTATGAGGAGTCACAGAGCTTGAAGAGAGGCCAGACCACAACAGAAAGGAGTATTCGAGGCTTAGTAGCCTTATTCATAAGGAGGGATGGAAAGAAACTGTTTAGTGTCATCACCAGAAAAAAAAAAAAAAAAAGACTACAGGAAATTGTGCTGGAAGTTTTGGAAACAAGCTAGCCCAGACACAGCAGGCTAAGGGCTTGCCACAGCTAGACAGAACTACAAGAGAAAGGGGCCTTACACCAGAGGTCACAGTCACCAATATAAGCAGTAGGCTGAGCTGCACTGGGGATTTGCATTTCTCCTCTTTAGAGGCTCCACACACACAGACCACACAACACAGACCTTCTGTAGTGTGCATGCAGCATGCTGCAGGATGAGGGCCCTTCAGCAATACCCTTCCAAACTGGAACAGGGTTTTGAAAGCACTTTGGAAGGATTTTGAAGCCAAGCATTTGTGAGGTGTAACTGTTGAAAGTTTTCTATATAAGGGGGCTTTATAATGCCTCTTCTACTTTGGAGATAATAGGATACATCACTGCTTGTGGGAGGCACCAGAGTTTATCATACCTTTTAGCATTTTGACTGCCACCTGGACTGAATCTCCTGCATTGTTAATTCCATAAGCTGTTGCATTCACTACTTTCCCAAAGGCCCCAGAACCAAGGACCTGTCCTGCAAGACACAAAATGCCAGTATTATTTGCTGCTGGTAGAGTACAGACTACTGCTCCAGTTTTGGGATTTACCTTATGGATTGCTCACCAAATTCCAGATTTTCCCTGGGAAATTCCCATCTTATATCATATTCAAATTCTCTGAAGTCGATGTAGATGTATTCATTATCTGATGGCCCTATCATCTGTATCATTTGCCACTGACTTTCGTATTTGAATTGCTTTGGAAGAAAAAAAACACACAGTGAAATAAGTCTGACAGAAGAAATGGCCTGGTGGGAACAAAAGAAGGATGGTCAGGTATTTATGCTTGTTTTTACCTTTTTGTATTTAAGAAAAATGAATATAAACACAAAAGCAATCAAGAGGAGAAAAAATCCAGCGGAGACATAGAATGCAGCATTGTCCAGGGGGGATGAAACAGCTCCTGCAACTTTAAAAGACACATATTACTACCCACTGAAACAGAGTTTGTGTGTACAGCTAAAAATGTGAGGAGAACCTATGGTCAGTTCTGGCAGTGTGCAGACAGTCCCTGTCACACCCAAGCCTCCTCTGCATGGGGAGTGAGATGCAGCCGTATGCAAAGCAAGATGGGCAGTGGGCATTAAGTTCTGGATAATTCTGACATTTGTTTTCATTGGAAAAAAAAAGATCTAAATTTGTTAATAAACCTAAGTGCATGGAGGTGTTGCTGTGATCCTTGGCTTGAACTTTGTGAGCACAAACAGGAATAAGATGTTGATAAAGGTAGATGAGCATGCAAACATGAAACCTATGCTCATATTTTGGTTGTTTCTAAAAGCATAAGTATTATTATTCCTTTCTAGTCTAATTTCAACATGAATGCTGAAACTCTGACAATGGTCATAACTTCTGTCTGCTGCAGTCAAAAGCACCAAGCTGCTTGTTCGTCATGACAAAGGAAATCCCTGTATTGCAAATATCTGCATGTTTCAAAACAGTTCCTGGTGAGACAGCATGTTCCCCCTGACTGAAATATTTTTCTCTATGGAATATGTATGGTGTTACAAGCACAAAGTGCAAATAATCATACTGACTTTCTGGTTCAACGAGGAAATAATCTGTCATTGCCTTGAAAAGAAGAGACACTACTTAACCAGGACTTAACCTTCTGTCACCTGCCTACAGCAGTTTAAGAAGGTCTCTTTCCCAGTACTCCTGCTTTCCAGACAGGGATTGACCCTTCAGTGTTCTATTGGCTCAGCCATGATCTTGCTTGGATGTGCAATGACCTCCATGGGGTGAGGAATGTTCCCATGGGCATTTTTGGCAGCACCACAAGGACCTACAGGAAAGTAGTAAGAGATAGCACATGCCACCATTTACCAAAGTGCCTTCAGCTCTTGCCAAAGATGATTCTTTCAGATTTCATGTAAGGATGACCATGGTAAAATCAGAAATCAGCCTCAAAGTTTAGACATGGCTCCATCCTGCACTTGCTATTTGTTTCTGTTTATTTTAATGAGGGAGGCCTCTGCTTTGGGCCTAGAGAAAAGAGAATTTTGTCTCCCATTCACCTACCATTTCTGATACTGTGCACATACCGAGCTTGCGTTTTACCTGCAATGCCATTGCCCGGTCAGCCATTTAGCCAGATAGAAATTATTGTAGGCTTTACCATGCCAGCTTTAGTTGAAAAAATCTGTGCTAAAACACTGGCTTGTGGTACCTGACAGGTTAATGAAACTCTTCTCACAGGCTGAACCAGCTGAATTGTTTGCACAGCACTCCACCAAGAATTTTGTTGCTGTCTCCTTTATATGTAAAGTACTGCTTGAAATCCACAACCCCAGGGATCTCTTCTCTGGCAAGAAGTTCTGAATCCCCTCTGTGATTTCCTCTGTGCAGCTGAAAAAGGAAGCAGACCAGTTTTGATTTTTAGCTTGCAGTGACATTTGCCAAAGGAGAAGGTGGAAAGTTTCAAAACATGTCTTATGTCTGTGTTGGAAGAGAAGAAGGGAAGGGGCTTGGGTTTTGCCAGCAATAGAGTGAGATAAGTGACTCACAGTCACTTACTGGTCTTATTTTTGGTGAGGCATGACAGGGTTAGCAGGGACTGAGCTACCTCCTGAACTGGGCTCACTCCCACTCTCCCCCTCTGCCTTGGCAGGGTACCTGCACCCCCTGAACTCTGCAACCTCCATCGATTTCACAACTGACACAACCCCCCCGTACCTCATCTATTCCCACTGGTTTCATATTTGCCTCAAACATTCAAACCACTGAGCGGCTGCAAATGAGCCACTGCTAAAACTATAAATGCAATATGAACCCAGAGTGGAAGTTCTATCTCCTTTCCCTGGAGGTATGTCATTTCACCCAGGAAGTTTCTCTCTCTCATGATGGAGATCCTCCATCCAGCCAGATGGAGAGTATTAATGACTTATTTAAGGCCTGATCTGTAGAAAGAGGGAATTTTACACTTGAGGGAAAGGAGGTCCCTACAGATAATTTTGACTTCTAGCTTTTCTATCATTCATCAACTTACTGTCTAATTTACTCTCCACATAAATAAATGAAGAGATAAGAAATAAATTAAATTTATTCAGCTCTACTCATAACACTAGCTTCTACATTTGGAAGTTACTCGGAAAAGATATGTCACAGCATTTTCTTTACAGAAAGATGATTTAAGGAGTATTTTAAACCCACTAGCTGCATCTATTCTTTCCTCTTCCACTTCTACATGAACAGATTGATATAAGGAGGCCTTTTAAGAGGTATGGATAAGAAAATAGTCTAGGTATTTTTTTATGTCTAGCTAAGATAAATACTTCAGAGTTTATCCACAACCTTACAAAGGAAAATTTGACTTAGTATTCTTCTGCGCTGTGGGATTATTAGTTTCTTGGCATATCTAAAATAAAAACTGCAGAGTTCACAAATCAGGTCAAAGCTGTTTCAACAACTTTTTAAATTTTAGAGCCTGACTCAGTGCCTTAAATAAATAGAGGAAATAGAGACACTCTTACTAACTTTACTGGAAATACTCTCACTAACTTTACTGGAAGCACTCTCACTGGCTTTAGTGGCTTTGGTAACAGGTCACCATAGCAGGTCTTTTAACCAAAGCTTAATCAATTAATCAAGCCTTTATTAACCAATGCATTCCCTGAATCCCCTTAACTTTGATAGGCTAAGAAAAAAACTTAGATTGGACTTTGCTACCACCTAACTGTTGATATAAACCCAGTGGGGTCTATTTTGGTGTAAAGAGTCCGACATACACATCTTTATAGACTTCATTTGATGGCAATAAAAACTAGGAAAACTTCCCCTAATTTTGGTGGTCTGGTTCCCCTGGAGTAGAGCAACCAGTTAAGTGTGCATTTTATATTTAGTTTGTTACAGACTGGTCTTCATTTAAACAAGGATAGCTCAGATAGCCTTTGCAATGAATAAAAAGAAAGAAAGTTATTTACTTGGATGAGTTCAGTTCAAGACAGTTCCTCCAAACCCAGGATGAGGCAGGGTAACCTTCAGCAACACAGGAGATCTGCTTGAACAGTGGCTGCATCCTTATTTCAGGCTTTCCTGCAATAAGACAACACACAGCTTAAGGACATGGCTTAGTGGCATATTTGGGAGTGCTGGATTAATGGTTGGATTCTGTGATCTCAAAGATCTTTTTCAACCTAATCAATTCCATGATTCCGTAAGACAATTTCTCTCAGCACTTCAAGTGACAAAACCCTGTACACTTATGTGGCCATGCTGTATCTGCTGAGACCAAGGTCTGGTTCTATTTTCAAAATAAAAAACTGCATGTCAGTGAGAGCTGGGTGTAGCTCACAGTCCTCCTCCTTCCTTGGTTTTGTGGATGGCAGTGTGGCAAGGCAAGGGGAGCAGCCACTTCTCTGTCTGGGCACAGACAGGCCAAAACAATGGCAGAGCCAAAATTAGAAGTCTTGACTTCTACTTTTCTGACTTAGACTAAGCAGCTGGCCTTAGGACTGCCCTGGCACTGAGGTTCTGCGTGTCCAATTGGTACAAAATGTGCACAGAAGATCCTTGTATAAATAATGTATCACAAATAAAGCCCCCAGACCTGGAGCAAGGGAGAGATGCTGCAGTCCTGGGGCAGAACTCAGATCTCTGGGAGCATTGGTCAAGACTGTACATGTGTGTGAATCGTGGGCAGGGGTGTATGAGGCACTGCAGCCCAAACACACAGATTGCACTCCAGAGGGTCTCCACACTAACTACATTAACTCATAAATGCCATTAGGAAAAAAAATTCATAAACATAGCATAGAAAGCTAATTCCTAATGGGGATAAGGGTTTCCTCCCAACTCTATATCTCATGTGGTTTCTGCAGCAGTCACATATGTTCCAGCTTTGTAGAGATAGAATGGAGTTACTGTATTTTACTGAGTTCCTAGGCTTGTAATTTTCTTAAGAAGCATTAATTTTCTCACTATGCATATGATTCCTCATATTCTGTTTACGGTAGACTAAAGGGAAGAAAGAATTAATAACTTTATTCTCCTTTCTCTGTTCTCCATCTCTAACTGACACAAGAAATACAACCCACAAGCATCCAGTGTCTTTCTCTGACCCAGTGCCTGGATTTCACCAGTGTGATGTAGTGTGAAGAGAATCATAATTTTGCCTTTTGATCCTCCATTTTAAACAATAAATCTATGTAAATGAAATAGGGAATACCAATTTTTAAAAAAGCAAAACCCCCATAATGGCTCCATTTAGACCCATGACAAAATGCCAGACTTTGCCAAATCTTCAGCAATTTTTGTTACTTACTTCTCACATACAAAGTGAATTTTTTTGTTACTACTGTATCATCATTTTCAGCATAAAATATATATATCCCAGACTGGTGCTGATGGTTGCAGAACTTTGATGAAATGCTGTGGAACAAAGTCAAAAAAAGGAAAAGAACAAAATATTGACTTGAAAAGTATTTCAAATGCAGTCAAAACTCATATATAGGCTTGAAGCAATTCTGCATTCTCTCATGAAGAATACAAAGAAAATTATTTTTGCTTAGAGACTATAAATCCCAGAATCTAACTGTGCTGGTGAAAAGATTTTTTCCCCCCTCTAACATTGATTTAATTCTTAATTTTTTTTCTCACTGTTCCTGGAGCGCACACAGGCTGTCAGGCTGTGATTTTGTTACCAATTCACTGGAAGACAAGACACTCCCAGGCACATCTGCTAAGACCAGCAAAGGATCAAACTTTCTTCTCTCTGAGAAACTTTGATGGGAGTTCCTAGCTGATGTGGTAGATTGTGTTAGGAAACAACAATGACAGGGAGGAAAATAAGAGACAAACATCTCCAAATGGAAAGATCTCTCTTAGACTCAGGAATGGGATCATCATCCAAAGTTCATTGCCAGTGAGATGAAACACCAACCCTCAAGGTAGTTCTGCAGAACGAAGAACAGCCTCCTACTAATCCCTATGGCCTTTGAGCCAGTGGATGGCAGAAAATCAAAATCATGGGACATGGGACGAAGCAGGGAGAAAGGAATACTCCATTTTACAGCGATGGTATCCCATTCCCGTGTTTTTAACTAGGTTATTGTGTCAGGACAATTGTCAGTTTCAAAGAGCAGATAATACAGTTCATCAGCATCAGAAGAGCAACCTAAGAAAATCTTTCTTAGGTGTAGTTGCTGACGATTTGGGTATAGATGTTTTTGCTGACAACTCAATGGTAAACATGTTGCAGGTCCCCAACTGTGTTCTAGTGATAAAGGCAAGCAGGAACATCAGAGAGTTTGAAGAGAGAAGGGAAAAACCCCAAAAAACAGACAGCCCATATAAGCAATATGCAAAGCAAGAGAGAGCAGTAATGAGATCAAACTAGAGAACTAAAATCAGGGTATTCCTCCTTAAGCAAGATACATACAAAGGCACCAATTACCACCTTGAAATCTTAAACCAGGAAAATTCCCCTTGAAGCCACTGGCAATTTTGTCTTTTGACTAAGGCTACACTTTCACTCAGTTATTGACTTTTGAGTGTCTTAGTCTGAAATTATTCTTAACAATGCCTCTGGACTCATGGATTTTTTAAAGTAAGAACCCTTTTAAGCTGCCTGAAAAAAGATACAGTAGACAGGGGGGGGAAAGGACCAAACCAAAAATAATTAATTGCCTTTGAAACCCCAGGCTGGAAGGATTACATCCTAATGAAATTATCAAAAAAAAACCAAAAAAACAAAAAAACAATATCTTTGATACCTGAAAATACAAGGGGATGTGAGCTGAGTATTATAAATTTAACAAAGGACAATTTTGTGTATGAAAAATCATTAGCTCTCAGGAGGGAAGTGAAAATCAGCAGTGTGATGAAACAGAGAGACCACAAAAGCAACTAGAATGTGGAAATTCAGAAGGAATATTTGAAAATATATTGTAAGTACAGTGACAGGAGAGATGGATCTCTGGGCTCTGAAATGAAAAACCAAAGAAAAGTACAGACCTAATTATTAAAATTTAATATGATCTTTAATCTGAAGGAATAATTTTACAAGAAACTGGAAGAAATTAAGAAAAATAAAAATAGGAAATGAAAAAGGATATGAAAGGTAAAAAGTAGAAGTGCTGGGAGACAGGATTGCACAGAAATTAACTAGAATATGAAAAGTGAGTTTCATAGTTTGTTTAGATATGTGATGACTTTTTTTTGTTGCTTTGAGAAACTTTCTGCTTTAAAATAATTTCAAGTTGAAATCTGCAAGGCTACAGCTTGCAGGCAGAATCTCCTGACCGCCCTACCCCTTGCTGCTTCTGGCTGCTTCAAACTGAATGAAATATGTACCCCTGCTCTTTGTCCTCAGGTGAGACCTGTCTATCCAATGCTTGTATTCAGCCAAAATTGGAGAGTTGTGAGGGATGTCTATCCAAAAGAACACACTTGTCAGATTAAATAATCAGCAAATTTTCCCCTCTGTTTTATTTTTCCATAAAATAAATAGGGTGCAAATAAAAGCAAAGAATAACCACCCAAAATAAACATAAAAAATCCAGCTTGTCCAATAGCACTGTCATGTTTTGTGTTTGTTATATGTTTGTTATGTGTTTGAAGCAGCCACCAGGCCCCAGCAATGCTTGGTGGCAGTGGCTGTGGCTGAGCCAGCCCGGGCTCAGGGCTCCAGGGACACAGGCTGGCCTTTCCCCCTCCGGCAGGTGGGGATCAGCACTCAGCAATTGCTGCTGCTTTGCTGCCACGGCTCTGAAGTGACTCATAAATCCCAGGGCAGCAGTTGCACCTTTCTGACTAATGACAGCTGCCTAAGCTATTTCAAAAGTCTTCAATATAATTATTGTTGGCACAGTCTGTAGCACCTAATTCTTATCTGGATTGAATTTACACCCACTGCCAATCATCCAAGCAAAACTGAGTCCTGCTGGTACAAGCAGAGAGGAGAGGTTCGTATCAGCTGCAAAGCAAATCAACTCCCTGTTATCAGCTGAAGGGAGGTACTTGTTGGACAAGGATGAGCAAATGCTCGTGGCTGTCCCCTGAGAGCTCGTTTCCAAAATCAGTCTTGTCACAAAGCACAGTTCTGCCAAGCCAGTGTCAGGCATTGCAGATTAGTCACCAACACCCACCCAGTGCTATCAAAGTTTGCTGACAGCCCTCACTTTATCAGCAGGGACAGAGTTCCTGTGGCCATTGCCAGGAGATGACAATTTGCTAACCTGAACTGAGCTCTCTCTGAACTTCACTGAGGTCTGACTCCAATACACCATCTGATGCAGATGAAAAGGCCAGCCTATTGCAAAGATAACTTGACAAGCTAGTGGGTAAAATCAAAGGTACCAAAATTCTATGGAAAGAAATCATAAAAAGTGTAATCAAGTCCTTGACACAGCTTTATGCAGAAGATGACAGAGGTTTTAAGAGCATGAGAAGAAATCAGAGCAGCTGCATTAGCTCCTGCCTGCAGCCTGCTCACTTTCAATGCAAAAACTTGAAAAGAGCAGCTTGGCTTTACTTTCATTGAGGTGAGTAAAAGCTGTTACCTGCAAAGCCATGGGACTACTCTAAAAGAAACCCTGAAGGAAATTAGATAATGTTATCAAGAAACTAGAGAGCCTAGGGAATGGGGAAAGCATTAACCTTAAATAGGATTTGTGCCAGAAGTCCATTGTAGGAAACAACAGAAAAGGTAGATAACTAACAGGTTTGTTCAAAACATGTTTTGCTGCAGCAGCAGCGGAAGATTCCATGACCTGGGGAACGAGCAGAACGGCATGTTTCTGTGACACAGGCATGGGCCAGCACACCCAGCAGAGTCCTGGGAATACAGCACCCTGGACTTGGTCTGAGCTGTTTGAAAGACACTGGGAACATCATCAACAACAGGATGACAAAATGGGAACACACAGAACTTGTGATCCAGAATGAGAATGCAACAGCTCTGTAACTCAGAAATTATGTTAGAGAGAAGGGGAATGGCAAAATGCATATAAACTAAAGGGTTGCTGGACGCATAACTTAGCAAAGAGTTTATTATAAACAGAGAATAAAGTGATTCTACAAATTATCTGTGAACTGTTGTTGAAAGCCAAAATTATGTTTGAGCATCTTTTGTTAATGCAGTCTCACCACGTGGCCCATTCATATTTTTTAAAACACAAAGAGAGTATGAAACATCGACAGTAAACCATCCAAATGAGATATAAGGAGGAAACATTATTATACTGAATTATTACAAAAGATTCAAATACCTGCGTCCATTGACACTGTAACTTTGTATACATGGAAATGTTTTTTTGGAAAATAGCCACATGCATCTAACTGGAGGATACGCTGTAAAGTTAACTTCAAAGCAAAACTCTTCCTCACCAATTTCAAAATCTTCTTTAGAGTCAGTTATGTTTATAAATCCCTTTTCTGGAGAAAAAATAAAAGAAAAGATGTATTAGAAAGGCTGGACTTTAATGAAGACATTTTAACATCTGTATGTTTTTCATTTTGGTTTTCACAAGCAAAACCATGTTACATCACAAAAAGTATCCTGTTAATCAAAATAAGATAATGTTTCAAAATAGTATTGAAGTATTTTCACTGTGTTCAGTTGCAGACAGATGATTTGAGCCTAATGAATTTGCATATTTGGTCAGACCAGAGCACTTCCAAAATTGTCTGACATTTCTCTTCAACCTGCCCTACAGAGTCACTGAACCAATGACTTTATTATTTATTTGGTTTGTTTTCAGTCTGGATTTCAGTTGTTAACAGCGGCAGTTCTTGGCTTTCCTTCTTCAGGAACAGAACTAGATGGCACTACCATCACAATCAGGTGTTTACAGTAGTTCTTTCTCCTTTCCTGAAATAAGCTGAAGATTTTGCAAATGAGTCTTGCAGCTGCTCCTGTATTTCTCCATTTAAAACAAACTTATTTAATGCAAGATGACAGCAACATGGAAAAGTGTTTTGAAGAGGTCCATGCACCATGTTCTTCTGGCATTTGCCCTGCTAGGGTGGGATTTGTTTCACCTAGGGGAGATGTCAAAAGTTCTGTGATTCACCTAAGTTACTTGTTTGTATCATAACTCTCATAAACTCAGTGGAATGAAAAAGGCATATTCAGATGTATCCCATCCTAAAGCAGAAGATAACAAAGATGTACTGAACTTCTCCTGGAATGTTATTTCTTGGCACTCACTGGTGAAGGAACCAGTCATTTATGGGGCTAGATATCTCATGGCTTGGAATGAATCCTACCCAAAGTGACTGAACAGCAGAAATGTGTAGGGGGAGGCTGTCCTAAAGACACCAGTGGTGTTATGATCAGCTCTGGAAAGATCACAGAACCATATACATTGGAAGAGATAGGTAGTCAGACTCCTGCAGGTCCAGCTGGATGAGGTTGCTCAGAGCCATGTCCTGTTTGGTTTGGGTATCTCCAAGGATTGTACAACATCTGGAAAACTTGTGGTGGTGTTTAATCAGCTACATGGTGAAAAAACACACCATAAAAATATTACTGACCTGACTGACTGTTTTTCTTCTGATTGTAACCCTATATTCCACTCAGCAAGTTTTATCTGTCTTAGACTACTTATTACCTGGAAACTCGCATAAAACCCACAACCATTTCAGTATTTCAAAACAAGAAACTCTTGCTTTCATGACTGCTATCCTATTTTTTGTATTAAAGGTTTATTGATTTTATACATGAAGCCTTCATCTTTTGGTGCTCATCCTTCTAGACAGAATATTGTCTGAGTGTACTGTTAACAACACAACCAGCGAAGAGTAAAGGCTTTCTACAGAGAGCATTTAAAGACCTCGGAGCAGTGTATGCCATTTCTCTGGAAAACAAATGAGAAAAAATGTAGTTTCTTCATTGGAGGAGAAAGAAAATGGCACATTATTGATTGGTTTAT
Organism: Cisticola juncidis; assembly: GCA_013400215.1. Taxonomy (NCBI): domain Eukaryota; kingdom Metazoa; phylum Chordata; class Aves; order Passeriformes; family Cisticolidae; genus Cisticola; species Cisticola juncidis. The sequence goes on along the minus strand of VXBR01010166.1, from coordinate 916,223 downwards.
AATTTTTGGCAGGCTTAAGAGTATTTTTGACTATTTACACTTGGCAGTGCCAAAGACGTTAAATGAAACTCTCGAGATCGAACAAGTCCGTGTTCCTCATATTTCTTTATTTTTTATTGTTAATGTAATGTGCTGTAAAATAACCTACATATTCCTTAAGACTGCGTAGTGCTAAAAATTCTTTGTTTAACGCTGGTGGAAACTGAACACAAGAGCTGCAATAACAAGGAGCCTTGCAGCCGCACTTGTTGGCATGAGCTTTGTGTTTTGAAGTGGCCTAACCTCGCTGCCTGACCTGACAGTCACACAAAATGGGATAAAGTGGTGAGGAATCAATTACCAAAGAGCAAATCAAAGCTGTCTGGCTGCAAGGCATTATTAGAGATGCAAAGAACACCCATCCATATAGCTATGGTAGCCAGGCTCCCCAGGCAATGGAGTGTGTGCCAACCAAATCAGTTTTCTCTTGATAAGTTACACCATGATGATTCCTAGTGAAGCTACAGGTGTTGAATCATGTGCAGTAATGGTTTAAAGGTGGGATGCTGATTGTTTTAGAAACTGATACCCTAAGACATGGGCAACTGAGTGAAATCTGTATCTGTAACACTGCTGAAGTGGAATCTGCATTGTTAACATAAGTTCACACCCACAGTGATTGTCACTAACTTATTAGGCTAAATGCTGGGGTGGATCAGAAGCACAGGATGTTTCCTGTACAACCTTGGAGAGAGAAGTACAGCTGTTATCTTGGTATTACAACATCAGCCACTTTATTCCATCATATAAATAAACAAATAGATTTTTTCATTAGCAAAATCAATGAAAACTCAGAAGTTTTGTTGGCATAAAGGGGTACTAAGGAGGGCACAGACAAACAATATAGGTTGGTGCATTGCAGTGAAAAAAATACCCTGCTCAGAAATACAGTCTTCCAGGGACAATGACTCAAATATTCTCTCTGACTGTCATCAATGCTCACATCTGATAGTTCGCAGATCCAAGAAGCCGCTATTTCTGATCTATGCACAGCAACTGATAAAAAGAGGATCTTGCCCTATCTCTACAGTACACCCTCACCCCTACGTTCCTGTTTACCAAGGAGATATGAGTAGAAAAAATGGACAGGTATCATACTCAGTTATGGTAAATGACAAGAGAACTTCCCACTGAGGCAGAAGCTAAAAAGAGGATATCGCACTGGGAGAGAAGTTTCTGAAGACTGGGGTAAGTATTCTCACTTCCTACCATTCCTAGCCTAGGTCTCATAAACCCTGAGAGCAACTACATCTAAGGTCACACATATGGTGACTGCTTCAGAGAGCTTTGCTTTCAGGGCTAGAGGCTCCAACTCCGGGCACACAATCATTAAATCACACCCGTACCTATGCCAGCAGTGTGGTCCTACCTACAGCTTTCCTTTTTATGCCTTATTTCCACACCTAGGTGTATTTGTATATTATTTCCATCTGAGAAACAAAGTTTGCAGCTGGGGCTGCTCTCAACTAAATTCAACACTGCTGGCTTTTAAACCAGCATGTTGCTTAAGTAGAATGAAATTTGATTTTTAAGATTATGGCTCTGTGGCACATTGGCTGAGAGTCACCAACATATGAGATGAATCCCCATCTGTGTTTCTAGGAGATCCCATTGAAATGATCATACAGACTGCATCTCTCAACAGTGACATTTCATTTCACTTCTAAAAGCACTGTCTTTTAAAGGGAATGATTCGAAAAGTAATATAAAGAAAAGGTTAACTGTATTCAGGTACCAGAATGACTCAGTTCAGATTAATCTCTTGGCTCTCCTGGGTTGCTTGTAAGTGTAAACAGAGTTTTTCCTTAGCAAGGAAACTGTGAACATACATTACATATCTGCAAGTAAAGAACAGACACATTGAAAACAAAGCAAAACAACTGAGAGACAAAATTAACACCCGGGAATGGAGTTACCTAGAACTGTGATCAAAGCAGTTTGATTTGGATGAGCAGTAGAAGAACAGGTGTAATGTCCGCTGTCATTTCTTTCTGCTGCTAAAGCAAACACATACTGGGTCCGAATTGCTGAGAAGTTTGCTTGATATTCTAATCCTTCAAAGCAGCTACCCTGTTTCAACAGAGACTCACATTTAATCAGTTGATAGTGCCCAATACAACCAATTTTAAAATATGTCTTTTTACCTGCTCGACTTCTCTGTTTTCAAAAGATAGTTGTATTCTGAATTTATAATTTTGGTGAACAGCTCTGCATCTGATCAGCAATGGTTCCCCAACCTTAAGTAGGAGTTCAGGTAAAGGTGCTGCTTGTCTTTCATTTAAATCTACAAAACCAAAACATAGACTTTGAAACAACCATCACTCTGCCTGGAAAATCTACAGTTAGATCAACAGTTTTTTCTGCTAATGCTGTATAGATATTAATTTTTACATTGTAATGATAATTATCATAATCCTGAAATTAGTAACCTTCATGGATTTAGATGTCTCAAAACAAATTTTGTCATGATTCACAAGATACCTCTAGGGCACAATGCAACATACATCTTAGCTCAGGTTGGGATTATTTAAAAAAAATGCTAAGCAAACATGAAGGCATATATTAATTAGTAATTATATATAAATATATATGTTTGAGAACACTTCAGAGAGCTTTTCCATGCACACAGTCCTAAAAGCATGAACAAAAAATTCAATACAAGTATAACAAATGTAGAAAGGCAAGAAGCTTTTTACAGAAACCACAAAGAGCTATTGGAATTAGGTTTTAAACATGTGACAGAGCAATCATATTCACTCTTAGCTTTATTCCAGTGATTACAAACAAGTATCTTAGACCAGAAATCATGCTCAGATGGGTAGTGCAACTAACTTCAGCAGCAGGACTGAGATTACATGCAAGTAAACCTTAGAGGGAAGTTACCTATTGTAAAGAGCCTGGCGCATTCTCTGCCCAGGACATTAACTGCACAGCACCATATGTAAGTTTGAAATAATTCATGTTGCACCATCTGTATGCCATCCATTTCTCCAGTTTCTTCATGCCTTTTATAAGGGCAACTGCAATGACAAGCATAATTATTCATCGACTCATTTGGTTAACCTCAAGCAAATAAATCTGATAAATTTCCAAACCATGAGAATATTCAAACAATAGTGGGAAAACTGGGTCTCACATATTGAATAAAAAGGAACTAGGAAAGGTGAAGATAAGAAAATAAAAATGTCACAGTCTAGGCAGAAATGTGGGCTGAAATGACCTGAATATGCTCAGACTGGTTTTTAGACAGGTAATGACGTGATCAAAACCTAGATGAGAGTGAAATCACAGAGGCTGAGCTTTCACACCACATCTCTGATTTCCTGGTTGTGGGAGGTGCTGCAAATCCAGAGGCCATTGTGAGATCCAGACCCTGAACTGCCATGCTGCAGAGAAAGGCATTATTGCCCCTGCTAATAAAATAAACTTTGTATATTAATAAAATGGGAAACATTATTTAGCTCACAAAATCATGATCCCTTGTCTTCTCAGCTCTAATGCTCCTGGTGAAGTTCCCAGTGACCAGAAAAAGGGAAACATTGCATCATTTTAAAAAAGGGTAGAGAGGAAGACCATGAGAACTGCCAACCTGTCAGCCTTACCTCCGGGAAGGTCACAGAACAGAGCCTCCTGGAAGTTCTGTTAAGGCACAGGGACATGATTTGAAACAGTCAGCATGGCTTCACCAAGGGCAGTCCTGCCTGATCAACCTAGTGGTCTTCTGTGATGGAGTGACACAATATCAGTGGACAAGGGAATGGCAGCAGATATCATCTCTCTGGGTTTCTGTAAAGCTGTGTGCATGCTCCCCCCAGCATCCTTCTCTCTGAATTGGAGACATACAGATTTGATGGCTGGTCTGTTTGGTGAATGAGACTTTGGTTGGATAGTTGCATTCAGAGGGTAGTGGTCCATGTCTTGGTGTCCAGCTGGCCTTCAGAGACAAGCAGTGTCCCTCAGGGCTCTGTCCTGGGACCAGTACTAATATGACATAGTACTCAATGACATAGACAGTGGGAAGCTTAGAGAGGGCACCAAGCTGTGTGGTGCACTTGGCACACATGGGGGATGGGATGGCATCCAGGGGGACCTGGAAAAGCTCAAGAGGTGGGCCTATGGGAAACTTGTGAGGTGCAACAAAGCCAAACACAAGGTGCTGCTCCTGTGTCAGGGCAACCCTTGGTATCCAATCCAGGCTGGGGGATGAACAGAACTTGGGCAGTCTGGCTGAGAAGGACTTGGGAGAACTGGCAGATGAAAAGTTGAACTTGATTGAGCTATGTACACTTGCAGCCCAGAAAACAATCATATTCTGAGCTGCATCAATAGAAGTGTGGCCAGCAGCTGAGGGGAGACGATTCTGCCCCCCTACTACACTCTCTAGAGGATTGCATCCAGTTCTGGGGCCTTCAACATAAGAAAGATGTGGCCTTATTGCAGAGAGTCCAGAGGAGACCACACAGAAGTTCAGAGGGCTGGAGCACTTCTCCTATGGAGACAGCTGGGATTGGTCAGCTTGGAGAAGTGAAGGCTCTGGGAAGACCTTACAGCTGTCTTCCAGTAGTTAGAGAGGATTTATCAGTGAGAACAGGACAAGCTTTTTAGCAGGGCCTATTACAATAGGACAAGGGGTAATGGTTTCAAACTGAAAGAAGGTAAATTTAGACTAGACATAAAGAATATGTTTTTTAATTGTTATTATGAGGATGGAGAAACACTGACACAGGTTGCCAGAGAGGTGGCAAATTCCCCATGCTTGAAAACATTCAAGACCAAGGCTCTGAGGAACTTGATCTCATTGAAGATGTACCTGCAGACTGCAGTGCACTTAGACTTAAAAAACGAGCTTTAAAGGTCTTTTCCAATACAAAGTGTTCTATGATTGTAAGATTCAAATTTAAAAACAATGTGATAAACTAGAGGGAAACAAGATGCCTTTGTTTTGTTCTTGTGACATCAAAATATGAATTTGGAATACCATTTCTAAGAGCTGACAATTTCCAAAAGAGCACAGTAGTCAAAATTTCTAGGAAAGATATGTTGCAACACTCCAAAAGTGGATCACGTGGACATAGGTTTTCAATCAGCCCATGGGTGTGCTAACTAGCAGAGCCCATCTCCAAAAACTCTGCATCAAAAGCTCCTCTTCAGTTATCTCCCCAGCTCAGTAGGCACACTAAGCAGTGTAGAATCATAGAATCATTAAGGTTGGAGAAGACCTCTCAGATTATTGAGTCCAACCATCAACTGCACTCTGCCATGTTCACCACTAAACCATGTCTCCAAGTGCCACATTACAGGTTTTTTGAAGACTGTCAGGAACGGTGATTCAATTGCTTCCTTTGACAGCCTTTTACACTGCTTAGCAACCCTATCAGTGAAGAAACTTTTCCTAATATACAATCTAAACTTCCCCAGCACATCCTGAGGTCATTTCCTCTCACCTTGTTCCTTTTCTTCAGAAGATGGCAAACTTTTAGTTTCAACATGCATATAAACATACACATACCTCTTCTCAGGTGTTTTGCAGAATATCCATTCCACAGAGGCCTGGGGGTAGCTCTCAGATATGCACTTGATAGAATCTGATTTTTCCCCTTTCCTGAAATAGGGTTTGGCTGGTTTTTCTGATAAAAATCATGCAAATGTTTAAGAAAGCTGAAATAATTTTGAAACCATGTTTTGCTCTATTTGTAGCACATAAAGATACAGAGATATGATTTATTTCAGGAGATTCAACACTGAGGGAGCAGAAAATTATTAAGCCCTAGGCATATTGTGAGTTGGTCTCATGAGCTTTTCAGCCTTGATTGCTAAATGCACAGCTTTCCTGTACCAAAGACCTGCCTCTATATGCCAGGGGATAATCCTGAGACTGATACTGAAAGGTGTTAATTTGCTGTGGTTGCTATTCCTTTCACTGGGCAGGAGCACCTGTGATTTTGAAATCACATCCTAAGCCCATCCTTTGGTGGAGTATCTGTTGAGACTACAAAATCTGTACACAAAATGGGGTTTGCTCAGTCAGATCAGATACACTATGGTGACAGAAGGGGTGATAATGACTTCTGATAACCAGCAAACTTCTCTACCCTGCATCTGTAACCCAGAGGGAAATGATTCCTAGACAATTCCCAGCACCCTGAACCTCTCAGGCTGGAGGTTCAGGACTGGACTAGGGACAAAAAGTTTAATGTATTAAAACTGCTAAAGGTTTGACTCAAAATATAAAGCACTGAGTCCAGTTTTAAGTCATCTTTCAATGAAATTGCAGCTGCCACATTTAAAAGTGACATTTTCCTCAGTCATACCTCCATTGCAGGCAAAGTGATGTGCTAAGGTGAACGTAACACTCATGGCTTTGTAATTTCTTTCCTCATTTATGTCTTATAGGATAGGCCTAAGAGGTATTTTTTACCTACAGAGATTCACAAGCAAATTGAAGGATTCACATCTAGCCTAAAGGATTTTGTAAGAGATGTAATTATGACATTAAATTCACAGCAGCAAAGAGAAAGCAATCCAAGCAATTGATATGGAATTGTTTCAAACTATTCTTGCTTGCACATGTAATAACACTTTTTACCTCTAAAGCCTAATTGATACAGAGATAGCAATTTTTAATGAAGGGTTTAATACCTTGTCCCCTCAATGAAGCTGTTAAAATTATGATTGAGGCATGCAGTAAGCTTTCAAATTAAACAAGGAGAGATTGGAGGTGACTTTTCTGACACCAAAGAGAGAAAAAAAGTTAAACAGAAGTACTTTAAAAACAAATAAAGAGGGAAAAGCAAATGTTGATTAGTCACAGTTTATTAACATAAAGGCAAGTAATAGCTCTTGTTAAACCTGGAAGGGTTCTCTAGTCTTTTAGCTGTTTGGATTTAGGTTTTGCCTTTGAAATTTCTTTTTGCAGATTTAAATTTTATCTTTAAATTTGTCCCTTTCCAGACAAAATGATACAATCTTTCTATTCTGTTAAAAAATCATGTCACCCTGTATCTTTATGAGTTTTTTTGAGATGTCTTTGGACACCCCTGGTTAGAAACAGAAGCTTGCACTTTGTTACAGCTGTTGGCTTTGCATCAGAGATGTCTCTTGTGTGACCCTTAAGAAAATTCAATCAAATCCACTCCCACTGGGAGCCTTTCAAAAAAGTTCACCCTTACAGGTGCTCTGTCATGAGCATTTAACAGCAGCTAAAACCTCAGCTTCTTGGGCACACTTGTGTTAAGCAGCTGCAGAACTGATGGGATTTGCTTTAAAAGGCAATGAACAATTCAAAGCTGACACTGAGAAGAGGGACCTTCTCTTTCCCCTTTCCTCAGGGTACCCCTTCCCACCCACAGAACTGTAAAAGGAAAAGCAGTGAGAGAAGTTAGAGACGCAGCAGCAGGCACAAGTGGAAAAGTGCCAGTGGGTCAAAGTGTGACCATAATATAAAAGGGACATCCTGATCTGGTCCAGATTACAACCCAGCGAGCAACACCAACAATAAACAGGTTAAAATGAAAGCAAACAAATCTAGCCCATGAGCACTGAAAGCACAAAAAAAGCCAACATCAATTTGTCCCTTTTGACACAGAGGGGAATTTTTTACAGGGGAGAAGAAAGCCTCTGCACATTTACATCTTTATTTGTTCATTTGCATGGTTTATTGACTAGAGAAAGCTGACTCACATAGTTTGTGGTTCTGACTGCAGCCTCAGAAGACGGCTCCAAGTGCTATGCTAATCTAGGAAGATGCTTGAAGTGCAGCACATGAAAGCTTCAGTGCTTTGACTGAACTTGAGCCTCTGCCCTTGAACCTATTGATGGAATGACCCCTTCATGTAGATGTACTTACTTCGGATGAGAACAGGCACAACTACTGTGTAATTGCCAGTTTTACTCATGACCACGAGAGTATATTTTCCAGCTTGTCCTTCTTTTATTTGGGAAAAGACCGAAGATGTAATATATCTACAAAACAGGAAGCAAAGTTGTATTTGTCACACTAATATGAAGAAGGTAGCATGCAGAACACACAATTAAATGTTAGCTCTTTAGCACTTGCAAAAGCCCTTCAAAGATACTGGTATTCATTATTTACATAGTGCCCTTCAATCTGAAATACTTCCTTCATGTGTCTTCCTACACAAGCAGCACATAGGAACTTACAGCCACAGTAGCACATGCTTAATGTTGAGCACTGGGAAGGATGGCCTTCCTGAGCTTGAGGCAGCTCAGGAGCTCCACAGCCAAATGCTTTAGCTCCAGTCTCATTCTACAAGTTTTGCATGAGGAGGCACTCATGCAGTCTCAGTTCCAGTCTGGGTTTGGCTGGGAGTGTTAGGATGCTGTTGCTGTTCTTGATCTGCACTGTGATCCTAAAAGTCACATAATTCTTCTTGCCTCTGTTTCTTTGACTATAAAATCACAATTTTTCCTCACAAGCATGGCAAGGCTCAAATCCATCAATTGGGTTGAGCTGGAGACCTCATGGGCTGGAGACCCCCATGCATGATGCTACACAAATTAAAAGAACAAGCTCATTTTGAAATGTTCTTGGTTTTAAGATTTATGTGTGTACATTGATCTAAATGACAATCAGTAATGTGCTGCTGGGTGACAACAGTTAAGGATTAGGAGATTGAAAGAGATAATGCATAACATGAAATCAAACACAGGCACAGTCACAGAAAACGTTAAATTTGCATTCTAAAAGAAAAGATCTCTTAGAGGGTCTTTGATCCAGTACATCCCTTGACTCACCTATTCTCTGAGTCTAAAGAAAGTTTACAGGCTTTGCTCTTTTTAAAGAACCAAAAGCACGAAGTGATATTTGAAATGCTCATTGTAATTCTTAATTCAATATCTTCAAATACATTGACTTCCACATTTTTAATGGTTTGATAGATGTTCTCTGTTCCTTGAGATTTCAAGTAACACCCAAGATCTTCAAAACTATTAGAAACCTGCAATGCAAGAGGACAGACTGTTAGGTATTTATGAACAGTTAGCTTTATTTGCACTTTTTTTTGCATTCAAACATTCTTAAAGATGCTCTTTTTTAATTTCTACCGTCCAACCTATTAATAAATATGTTGCCTTCTACTGCATGAGGAAACTCTATAAGGTTCCTGTTGAGTTACTCAATTCTGTTCCCTAGACAGACACCACAGAACAATCTTAGCCAGAGCCATGGTAATTTCAGTTAGTGATACAGGTTATTCCTTACACTTGATTTTGTTTCCTTTTACTTAGAACCACAGGGAGAAGAACTATAGAACTGAACAGTTCTGTAGTTACAGAACTATAACAAAACCTTTCCTTTTGCAACTTCAATGCAAAGGCAGGGTCAGAATGTTTGGTTTATTTTAGCATCTCACTGCTTGCTGCTGCATCATCTGGCTAGGCTGCTCCTCAACTCCTTGAGGGCTTTACTGGGTAAGGAACATTTGGGCTGGACGCTGTCATATTTTTCATTTCCTCACCCCTGTGTACAGCTAAAGGAGAATTGCAAACAGAAACAGAATCTTCCAGAGTCATTCTGAAAGCCACCAACGGATAAATGTCTCTAAGATTAGCTGCAGCAAAAGGTGGCGAGTAAGTAGCTCCATCTGAAGAGGAGCCATAAATGTCTCCATTGCTTTGTTGGGTGAATTTTATCCAGTGTAAGTTTATGAAAAGACATGAAAAGACGAGTTCATGGCATCCCCATTTTGTTTGTTTGTTTGGTTCTTCTCATGCCTCTCTCTTTTTTCCTTTCTCTTGACCTGAGAAGTACCTAGAAATAACAGCCATATTCTGCCTTGTCAGATACAAGGACAGCACAGCTTCGGCTGTTATGCTTTCATTTGTTATTTGAATTCTTGATTTAATTTTTCAGGAATGAAAAAGATTTCATAAGACTTCCTTGAAACAAGAATCCTTATGAAATCTTTTAACCGCAGGTCTCAGCTGATTTACAATTTAGTTACCTGTCAACTCCACCTGGCTTTCTACCATTTTGAGTCAGAAGACAAGAAAATAAAATTGTATTTGATTCATTGTCTAGCTTTGGTGTCTAAGTCAAGGTTTGGACCTGGCAGGGATTGGTGGTCTTTGGTGATCGGAATAGAAGGCAGTACAACTTCCCTGTCAGTCCAGCAGCTGTGGCACACACACCCCATGGCCTTGGCAGTCTCCTCCTAAGGGCACATATTTTCATATATATATATATTTACACTGATATGTTGCCAGCAATAGTCAGCAACGTTCAGGCATGCTGATATAAGACAACATCAAGATGTTAATTTAAAAGCCAGTTTTAGAGAAAACTGGTACTTAACTGTTCACAAAATATGAATTTTCAGATATATATCCCTCTAACCTTCTGTAGTCATATTTAGCATAACCCTGATGATTTTGACTGTGATGCCCCCACGTCCTAAAGGTTTAGGGTGTTTTAAGTGCCTGGGAAGGTACTTCTGGAATGGACAGGAACATTTTATAAACAGCTTGTTATCTTTTATATCACCTTAGGCGATACAGATGTCTCTGATGCTCCTGAACTTTCATCCTTCTGGCTGATAAACCCACATGTGATCTCAGATGTATTTTGAGTCATTGTAGAAGTGAAAGCAACTGTTGTCATAACAAAAACTGCAAAACAGAAATAGAAATCATATGCAATAAAGTTTAGATCTCTGCTATGGGACAGTAATTTTAGTTAAAATACAACAAAACTGCAGAAAGATCACATCTTTAAAAAAAAGCCAAATTGAATATGCAGACATACGGTATGAATTTGCTAGCTCTGCTTGTTTATTGAAGCTGAGTGGAAGCTCTGTTCGGAGAACCTTTCAAAAGCACAGGCATATCACACTTCACAAGTATGTCCCATAATACTGCAGAGAAAGTCTAAAGACAAAAGCCACTATGTGTTATAGAGGCGCCTTTAGAAACAACATTAACAAACACAGATGCTCTCTTGCATTTCCCTTTTGCATCCTTATGTTGGAAAGCACCAAACCCTGCAGCACAGGTCAGTGTTTGCCCACTGTGAAGTGGAGGATGATCATGCACCTTCCTTCCACAGAAGACAAAAGCAAGGACTGGGGAAATGGAGAACCACCTGCTGTAGGATGTCAGGTTTGAAAACATCTAAGGAACCTGAAGGTGAACCAGTCCATGGGACCTGATGAGATGCATCTGAGACTCCTGAGGGAGCAGACAGAGGAAGTGGGTAAGCCCCTATCAATGATATTTAAGAAGCTGTGTCAGTCCTGTGAAATTCCCACTGATAGAAGAGGGGAAAACATAAGTCCCCTTTCCAAAGGGGAAAAAAAAGAGGCCTGGAGAACTACAGGACAGGCAGTCTCAGTTCCTGTCAAGATAATGGAGCAGATCCTCCTGGAATCTATAAGAAGGCACATGGAAAATGAGGAGGTGACTGGTGACAGCCAACATGACCTCACTAAGAACAAATGGCACCTGGTGGCCCTCTGTGATAGGGTTACAGCTTTGGTGTGTGAGGGAAGAGAGACTGACACCATTTACCCGGGCTCATGCAAAGAATTGGACACTGTCCTGAATGAAACTTTGTGTCTAAACTGGAGAGACATGGATTTGAAAGAGGCACCCACCAGTGGATACAGAATTGGCTGGATGGTCAATGGCTTGATGTCCAAGCAGAGAGCAGTGATGAGTAGTATTCCTGAGGGGTTGGAACTGGGACCAAATCAGTTTTACATCTTTATCAATGACATGGACAATGGGATCAAGGGCACCCTCAGCAAGTTTGCTGATGGCACCAAGCTGTGCGCTGTAGTCAACACACTGGAGAGAAGGGATGCAACCAGAGGGACCTGGGTTGGCTTGAGGGATGAGCCTGTGGGAACTGCATGATGTTCAATAAGGCCAAGTGCAGGGCGCTGGGTCAGGGCAATCCCAAGAACAAACATAGGCTGAGTGGAACATGGATTGAGAGCACCCCTGGGAATAAGGACTCAAGAGTGTTGGTGGATGGAATCTCACCATGAGCTGGCAGTGTAGACTTGCAGCACAGAGAGCCAACTTCATCCTGGGGTGCATCAAAAGCAGTCTGGGCAGAGGTCAAGGAAGGCGATTCTGCTCCTCTGTTCTGCTCTTGTGAGACCCCACCTGGAATGCTGCATTCAGCTTTGGGGTACAGAAGGACATGGAGTCATTGGATCATGTCCAGAGGAGGGCCACAAAAATTATCAGAGGTCAGGATGACGTCTCCTATGGAGACAGGCTGAGAGATTTGGAGCTGTTTAGCCTAGAGAAGAGAAGGCTCTGGGGAGGCCTTTTAGCACGTTTCAGGTACCTGAAGGGGGCTAGAAGAGAGCTGGAGGGAGAGGTTTTACAAGGTCATGTAGTGATAGCACAAGGAGGAATGTTTAAACTGAAAGAGAACAGGTTTAGATTAACTATTAGGAAGAAATTCCTCACTGGGAGGGTATTGAGGCATTGGATGAGGCCACCCAGAGGAGCTGTGATTGCCTCAAGTAGCAGAAGTCCTTTACCCTTATGCTTAAAGAGCAGCGTGGGAAAGCTTCTGATTCCTCACAGGCATCATCTCTCCAGAATGCTTCCTATAATCCTTTCTGCACTACTACACCAAACAGAAGTAAGACTCTACAACTGGCTGGGTGAAACATGTCTGATTTCCATTAATTCCCTAAAGCCAGCTGTCAACAGTACAAATAAGCAGTGAATCATAAAATAACATCTTTCTCCTGCCAACCTGAAATATTTCTGCCCTCAGGCCTTGTCTTTTTGTTTTCTTTTTTTCCCCCCTCAGCTCCTGGGATGGTTGCACACAAAGCAAGGGGCAGAGTTGAAAGAAGGAAAAAAGGTAAATATATCACAAAGTACTTGAAGAATTAATGTGATGAGTCTCTTTCTGCAGGCAATGAAGGAACAAAAACTGGAAGTAGAAAGAAATGAATAAGAATCGTTGCCATCTCCTCCTTGCTGTTTTTGTCTTCTGGAACTATCTGAGCTCTGAGCTGGCAACACTTTGACAATACTTTGACAACCTCTTCTCCTTGCCAAAGTGTATTAAGGATGAGTCTTTCTCATTCAGGCACCCAACATAAACTTCATTTTGGTTGCCACCTTTCCATAGCATGCACAGGCAATGGTCTGCATTTGCAGATGTCTGAGAAAAACCCTGCATCTCATCTCTAAAAAGATGAATGTGATTTCTTTGTGGAGACATGTATCTCCATCCATTTACTATAAAAATAATAACAGCACTTCTTGAGACAGGGAATGCCAGAGGGCAGCTGGAAGGAGGTATGCATTAGGTATCTACACTAAGCATGCTGAAATTCTTCCATCAGTGCAATTCAGGTTTCTAGCTCCCTCCCTAACCTTTCACCAAGTCCTTCTCTGCTCATCTTTCTCCTCTTCTGCTGGTTTTGTTGGCTGATTCTGCTTTCACCCTTTTCAAAGCAGAGACCGTTCATGGCCAGGGATTTAGCTGATGGAAACCCACCTATGTCCTCCGATTTCTACAACACAGCAGCAGAAACCACCTGAAAATAACACCTCAAAAGCTCAACTCAGTTGGCTTGCTGACCATTCCCTTGCTTTAGTTTCTGATCTGTGAATAATTTAAACTTCTGATTGTACAAGTTCAGTCAGTGTGTGCCAGTGTACCAGTGTGTACCAATGTGGCATTACTCCATTTTACTCATGTTGCCTCGTGAGAGGGATTCCTAAGGCCACAACAGAAAAGGGAAGGGTGTATTTAAACACCAACAGGGAGCAGATTTGCAGCTAAAAGCTGGACAGCTGTAGCAACCAGACTGTGAGTGAGACATGCAAACCAAGTGTCTGCTGAGCTGGAACTGCATCTGTAAAGGGCGGTATGTGGGACTATGCTGGAAGTAGTGAGCACCCCAACACCCTCATGTGTAAGTGGAAATGGGACTCCTTTTCATGTAAACTGCAACAGCTTGCCATTGCTGTGGTGTACCTTTACTCCTGTGAAGGCTTTTGGGGTAAGGAAAGATGTTTTGAACCTGACATGATTCCAGATGCTTTACAGTGAAAAATAAATGAGCGATATGATAGTAAGAAGTATTTGCGTGATATTGAGTGGCCTATATTTGTGTAGGTCTTGAAGACTTGTGTAGGACAAAATAGAAAATCAGAGCATGAACAAGCCTTTCAAAAAAAGTAAAATCAAGAAAAGAAACATTGGTAACATGGTTATGCTGTGATTCGCTGTCTTGATCTTTCAGCTTCTACCTGGCCGGTACAAGGGCTGCTGTTATGGTCTGCACATCAGTGATCCTCCTGAAAACCCAAACTAAGAACTGCAGAGACTAAAAGCACTGGGTAAAGAATATCAGATAAGTAGCATGCATAATCATATTGTCTATTGCTGAACTAGAGTGAAGCTGAAATGAAAAAAAATTACTGCCTCTGAACAATGTTTGTTTATGCCTGCTTTCCATCTTCATTATCTTTTTAAAGGTTATACAAAAATAAAGGCAGTAGGAGAAATCTTGTTCTCACTGCAGTCAGACAAACATCTCATTACCATAGACAGAGCCAAGGCTTCATCAAGATGTGTTGACACATACTGGGGAAAACGCCTGTAAAAGGCAAAAAGGGAGATTACGTGCTATGGTGCTGACAAGAAAGGCCTGAATCTACTGGAGAGATACCAAACTAAGAAGCCCTGTTTAAGCTAATTCAGCCATCAGATGAATGCAACTTGCTTTGGAAATTTTATTTTCAAATAGGGAGTGACAAAAGTAGCCTTTGGAATACTGGGAAAACCACTCCAAAACGTGCTGAAAGTCTGAGTTAACCAGAAAGACAATAGCTTGGGGAATGGAGAACTGTGAAAGATGAAAACCTTTCTCTTCATACCAAGGGAAGCATCTTGCATTTGTGTTCAGCTTAGGGTGCTTAATATTTTACATAGCAGTCAGGCCTTTCCTAGACACAGAACAATCTTCCACTCTAATTTACAGCTCAGAAATTTACATAAAGAAAACTACTGTTTGGGTCTTATTTGGCTTCTCACTGTGTCCTCTGGGTGTGACTCTTTGGATCATCTTTCCAAAATTTTCTTCATGGTCAGGGGTGGTAGGTGGACTCTTTCTTCCAGGAAAACTGTTGTTATGTCTGTCATGACTTGCCAGAAAAAAAAATCCTCAAAGTAGTGGCATGGACGAGCTTAATATTCATTCATTCATTAACTCTTTTAAACCCCCACTTTTGCATGTGATAGCCTTTTTCTCAAATCACCCCCAGAATGGTGGATCCTGAAGTGAGAAATGTACTCAATACAAATATGCTAAAAATCAGAAGGAGGCAGGACAGGTAAAAAGAACTGATCTAAAATTAATTCCTACCTTTTAACCATATCTCATTTCTGTCACATCAAACTTAACTTTTGTCCTTCCTCATCAGCTTCCTTCCTCAGCATCTTCATCCTTTCAGCTTAAATAACCCCCTTCTCAGAAAAATATGCACCTTGTGGGTTTGTTTGCATATGATGATGAGGCCGGAGGTGTTACTCCATGTTTTGGAATATTAACCATGTTAGAACAAGGTTTAACAAACAAGGTGGGTGACAAGATGCCTCTGCTGCCAGCTCATGCTAATCGTGACCAGCTGTTGTAGCACTGGCTGGGGTATGTGTGGGTCGGGAGCAGTCATTTGTCTGGTCTTACCAGTTAATTACAATAAATGTCACGTGAATTGACTCATTCACAGTTCAAGCATGATTTGAGATGGAAAGAAGAGACTATAGAGTGTGATAGCTCTATGCAGAGGGTTTGGAGGGAGGAGACAAGAATCTCCAGACCTGAACCACTGAGCAAGACAGCAGCGAGAGGAGTGAAGCAGGGGAGATCCTGTGGCTTCAGAAAAGCGCTCAGTTCGGGTCTGTGTACGGAGTCAAAAACTAATGATGGGGTCTTGCACTGATACTATACAACACTGGTACTACACAACTGTACATCCTGGAATGTTACCGTCACCTCCAGTCTTGTTTGCCATGGCCTAAAGCCCTTCGCGAGGATGATTTTTCCACCCGTATGTGCCACCACCTCCTTCCCCGTCCCCGGGCTCCTCTCCGATTTCTGCCAGGCTTGCAGGCGCTGCCGCTCCGCACTGTTCGTCCCGGGCCGTGTCCGTGCGGAGACCGCACCGACGGGCGGGCGGCAGGGGGCGCATCCCGCGCATCCCGGTGCTCCTGCGGCACTGCCGGCGGGATACAGGCGCGGCGCCGGCCCCTAACTCTCCCAGTTCTGGCTCCAGCGTGATTGCCGAGGAGATGCCCTGCTTTTTAATATTCTTAGGAAACGAAACGTGACACAGGAGTCCCTTGTAAATTCTTTCATGCCTTAGTTAAATCGCTGATGATTGATTTTTCTTTTCTTTTCTTTTCTTTTCTTTTCTTTTCTTTTCTTTTCTTTTCTTTTCTTTTCTTTTCTTTTCTTTTCTTT
>VXBR01010166.1:885010-899535 GCA_013400215.1 Cisticola juncidis | reverse complement strand
TTTTCCTTTTCCTTTTCCTTTTCCTTTTCCTTTTCCTTTTCCTTTTCCTTTTCCTTTTCCTTTTCCTTTTCCTTTTCCTTTTCCTTTTCCTTTTCCTTTTCCTTTTCCTTTTTTTCCTTTTCTTTTTCCATGGAGTGTCCAACAGACATTTCCTGTTTTTTTATTGAAAGATGAAAGCTGAAAAACACTTCAAAATGTTAGGGAACAGTCTGTAACACAGGTGTGATGAGGAGTGGCTGAGGGAGTTTAGCCTGGAGGAAAAGAAGGCTCAAGGGAGACCTTATCGCTCTTTACAACTACCTTATAGAATGTGGGCTGAGCTGGGGATCAGCCTCTTCTCCTAGGTAACAAATCAGAGGATGAGAGGAAACAGACTCAAATTACGTCAAGAGAAGTTTAGACTGGATATCAGGAAAAATTTCTTCAAGAAAGTTTGGTCATGTGTTGGAACAGGCTGCCCAGGGAAGTGGTTGCATCACAATTCTTGGGAATATTTAAAAGACGTGCAGATGGGGCACATCGGGACATGATTTAGTGATGGACTTGGCAGTGCCAGATTAATGCTTGGACTTGATGATCTTAGAGATCTTTTCCAATCTAAGTGATTCTATAAATCTCTGAATTTTTTTTGAAAAATAATTTAGAAAAAAGTTTGGGTTTTCTTTTCCTAAGAACAATTCATACAGCAAAAGCTTCTTTCTCAGAAGAACACCTTCATGTAGGTTGTGCCCCTGTTTATTATAATGGTCTCAAAAATGTTTCTTCAGAGGAGATATTAAACTAGAATCTGTTGTCACAGTGAGTAAACCATTTCTATGCATCCAGTCTAAGTCTTAGCAAATTGTTCTGCTGTTTGATAGCATCCATTTTATGTCAGTTTCTGTAGTGAAACACATTGCCTCTCCTAAGAAGTTTGCTTCCCTAGTCCTCCCAAATTTAATCTATGCCTTGATCTAAAAGATCTTCTCCAACATATGAGAAACAGAGAAGTTTCCTCAATCTGCCTCAGAAAACTACTGCCAAGACCCATCTACTCCAACAATCTGACACAAGCAATGGGGAAAGCTCCACAAATTAATTTTCTCTATTTTAAATTTTCCTCACCTTTTCATGAACCCTCCATTTTCAGGTCCCAGATGAAAACAGCTGCAAGAAATTTGCTCTTTCCGTTGGGTTTTTTTGTTTGTTTTGTTTTGTTTTGTTTTGTTTTTTTAATAAATACCTAACAACTTGGTCATTGCTTTTAATTTTTCTTCTGTCTTATGTCCTAACAAATTTTGGTACAGATTTCAGCAAGCTTCATCTTTTGGATAAAATTATGCTTTTCAGTGCTAATATCTGCCTTCTTACAGGAGGACAATCAGCAGCCCAGCCTATGGCTCATTGCAGACAACTTATAAATTACATAGAGATTTTATCAAAGAATAATTGAGATGGCTGAAGTTTTCAAATAAGGTATCATATGAGGCATGTATTTTACACTCCTCTGTTGGAAAACCAGACCAAATTTACCCTAAAGAAAAGGTAGCTGTGAGTCAGCAGACACTCCTGTTCTTTACTGATTACTTACAGGTAGGTTAGATTCAGTGCCTTTTGCAGCAAGAATTAGCTAACAATGAGAGGAAATGCAGGTGTATTTTTCACATGATACTATTACATATCCAGTGTTGCTGATTAATTTTGCCATCGACTTTATTGCAGACCAATATCCAAACCATGCCTTGTGGTAGGCATTGTGATTTCAGCATTCATTAAGTCAGGGAGAGTAACAGCCTAGTTTGACTGCTCAAGATGGTGCTCACAGGAAGCCCCCTGAAATCCCTGCTGCTTTAGCCACATTTTGGGCCATTCCAGCCTCTTGTGATCCAGTTTGCAAAGAATAACTGGCACGGCTTAGGACACCCTTTTTTGGGAAGTGGCTGAAAAGTGGCTGAAAATACAGTGAACCTCAACTACCATGGCAACCTCTCTGAGGAAGAGCCTATGTTGTGGCTGGTTCTTCTTCTGCTTCTTGTCCACATCTTCTAACCCCTCAAGGGAGCTTCTTCTCGGCTCTCACATTACCTTTCCACCCCACTAAGTATGGTGAACAATCAGCCAACAATTAGGAGGTGTTTTGCCAGTAGACAGAGCTCCTTTGCCTCTAGTCTGCACAGTCAAGGACACACCTGGAATCCTGTGCCAAGCTGTGGGTTCCTCAGTGTAAGAGAGTCATGGGCGTACTGGAGAAAGTGCAGTGGAATGCCCCAAAGATGATTATAGGACAGGAACATCTCTCCTGTGAGGAAAGGCTGAGAAAACTGGGACTGTTCAGTGCAGGAAGAGAAGGTTCAGAGGTACAACCACCTGAAGGGAGCGTGCAAAGAGGATGGAGCCAGGCTCTTCTTGGTTGTGCCCAGTGGCACAGAGGCAATGAGCGCAGACTTTCCCAGCATGTGGGTGGCCAAACAGGGACACACATGGCCTAGGGAGGTGGTGGTCTCTACCCTCAGAGGTATTGAAGTGCTACCTGGACAGGATCCTAAGCAGCTGGCTTTAGGCAGCTCTGCTTGAGCAGTGAGGTTGGACCAAATGGCCTCCTTCCTCAACCCTGCTGTGACTGTGTGAACAACCCAACAATTTTGTGGGCAAACAAGCACAGAGGCCACAAAGGCCTCCCATGAATCAGAAAGTGGCATTGGGCTTTCCTTATCCTTGACTGTTCTCTAGAGGATATTTGCTCATGGGAATGGCATGTTTGTGCTATTAAGAAGCTGGATAGACAACTCTGAAGTAAGGTAAACAGATCCATCTCATCTAATGACATAAGTAAGTTTGCTTAAACTCTTGCCTTTTTTTTTTTTAACTGCTCTGTTAAAGTACTCCAGTCTCATTACCCAACACAGTCAAGCACTTCTACTGACAATAGTGGAATTATTAACTCCTGGCAAGCAAAGGCTACTTTCACTTAAGTATCTAAAAGTAAAGTTATGAGTCCTCACATATATTCAAGAAGGAGAAAAAGATCCGCCTGAAACAGAAATGAAAACACAAGATGGCAGATAAAGAACTGATACTCCTTGTCATCCTAGTATGGTAAAACTTCCCTTTTAAATGAAAATAGGTTTCTGTAACTGAGTAGATGATATTGTCCTTACTTTCCTGGAAGAGGGAATGAGGAGGGAACACAGAAGCCCTGAGATATGTATTGAGGAAGAATGGACAGAAAGAAGGAAAGTGGGAGAGAACAATTTTGCTGCAAAATAAGAAAAGATAAAAATAAATCTAAGGTATTTGAAAAAAAATCATAGTTGCTATTTGGAACTAACTATGGTAAAAATTAACAAAATAAATTGTAGATGTTTTTATTTGTCTCATTAGGAGGTTAGGGTTAAAAATAATTGTAATTCCAAAGCAGTTTACAAAAGTAAAATCCAGCATATTCCTTATAAAGCATGAAACAATAAATCACTTTTCAAACTAGCCCTTGTATCTAACACATTAGAAATCTTATCTGCAGCCAAAGGAGTAAATACTGTCATACTTTTACAACAGTAACAGAGCTAAATATCCAGGCAATAAGCTATCTTTTCTGTCTGGTTGCCCTGCTAATTTTTTTCAGCAGTTTTAAAGGAAGATTTTCAGAAAACCTAAATCAACCCAGTGATCTAAACCAGTTTCACAGCTGGAACGTGAGTTTCATGAAGTTTCTGATATTTTGAGAGATACATTTTCAGAAGCCTGTGAATAAGAGGTGCTCAATGCTATAATATTTTGGGGGTCATTATAGGAGGGGCCCCTGAAGTAGATGCTGCAGCAGGACAGGATGCCCACAGCTCTGCTGACAAACCTGGCTCTTCTGAGCAGCCACAGCAGCAGTGCCCACCCAACACTGGGTAGAGGTGTGGGGGCAGCCCTGGAAGTCGGGCTGCACTCTGGGCATCTTCCTACTTCTCAGTAGCTTGGAATATGGGTAACCAGAGGAATTTTCCAGAGAAAAGAAGGGGAAAAGCAAATGGCTCCAAACCTCAAAAGAAAAAAAAAAAACCACCCATAGTTTTAAGTTGCATTTACTTCCATTAGAAAATAATTGTTTTCCTGCACAGTCCCTTCACTTTCAGGAATCTTCAGAAGTGACACGTTATCTTCTGATCCATGAAATATATGGTGATGGATGACCATGAGTATGTGGTCTGCTGGGCCCACTACTCTTCCTGAGTGAGTAGACCATGTATTGGCCTTATCCAACATTCACAACCAGCTTGCACCCAAGTTTTTTGCATGTTTTGGGAAAGAGACAAGATCAAACTTGATTACCCCTGGGGTGCTCATTGATTTCACCTTCCTGCCAGTGGCAGGGCTCAGTGCCTGAACTTGCTCTGGAATGTTTGTCAGCTGTTTTGTTGGAGAGAAATCAGTGTATTGCTGGGAGCTGAACCGATTGTGCAGGTGGCTGAGTCCCACACATTTCTGGGTTCTCTTCCAAAAGAAGTGTACTGGCCCATCTCATTTTCCAAGATCTTTGCCATAGGAATGTAACGGATGCTTGTATGTTATGTGAAAGAATTTTCAATATGAGGGAATACAGGGTATTGCCTTCTAATTTTTGTGCAGACACACCATAATCTAATCTGGATCTTGCTGGGATCTGAGCTTGCAGTCCTTGCTCATATACAATTTCCTCTCATTTGCCAGTCACAGGGAGATCTCAGGCAGCTTCTCACATCTTCATTTCTCTCAGGTGCCCTGAAACTGGGTTTCATTAACATCTCTCAGTAAGAAAAGGGTGCAATTTAAAAAAAAGGGAGCAGGAGTGACTGTCAGTGGAAAACTTTTTCTGATGAGAAAGGCCACTCACTGAAAGTTTCTTTTTACAAAATTCTTCAATTTGTGAAACATGAAACTACTACTGCCTCTGTTCCCAAGCCCCGTCCATGTCTTACCTTATCCACTAATGCAAGGCTAATTTTATGCTAGATAACATTCCCTTTAGCCACAAACTCTTGTTTAGGATGACCAGAAGAATGTAAGATGAGAAACTGGAATAGGGCTTTTAATGTATATAGCTGTATTTACATATATATTGTATAGTATATATTGTTTCCTGAAGTTCTTGGGATTAGATTTCTTGCTGCTAGGGAGCATTTATTTCCAGCAAATAACACAGACAAGATGCTTGCTCTTTCTTGAAACTTCTACAGCTCTCAGCCTGTAATTTTAAGACTGACCTGCTACCTTAAGTGTAAAGATATTGTGGAGATTTTCCGTCAGGTGTTATTATAGTTTAGCTTTCCTTTGCTGGTTAAGTGTTGCCATTTCTGATGATACTAGTTCATTATACAGATACCATCTGTTGTCTGCACAATTTATTACTCAGTCTTATCTCTAGACAACAGATTCTTAAGGGAACACAAGTATTTTTAAGAAAGTATATATAATTCATTAAATGCTTAACATTATTTACATCAAAATTGGTTTTAAGAGTGACCTGTTAGAGATACGTACAAAACTAGCAGTTCTCAGGACTTTTGCTGTCAACTCTGTCTCCGATGCTTCAGATCCTAGCTGCTTTGTAAAAGCATTTGCATTTTTCCTCCTATAACAGCCAGCCTTACTAGAAGCAACATTGCCTCCCTGTACACCTTGCCTTGGCTAAATAATATTTCGACAGAAAGAACACCAGTCCTCCGAGAGGATAATCACATCTTGGGGCTCTCACACCTTTTGCTCTCGCTGCAGAACTGTCTCTTAGCCATGCCGACAGGGGTCTTTGGACACCATCACATCCCAGATGCTAATAATTTTTGTTTATTTTGGTATGCAGCCTGCTAAAGTAGCAAAGCTCAGTCAAGAAAACACAGAAATCCCTCTTTGACAGGGTTTGCTTAGTAGTATCAGCAGTCATGCAAAACACAAGATCATAAAATATTAATTTTCATTTTTACTCCACCTTCTTTTCAAATAGCTCACGTAGACTTTCAACCATGAATGAATAATATCTAACAATTGCTCTTTGAAGTAAATATTACTATCTCTGGATATGGAGCTGAAAATGGACCACAGGTTAAAGTTGGTGAAAATGGACCACAAGTTAAAAAACTTTCTCAGGTATGCATCAGAACTATATCAGTCAGGAGAAAAACATGCACTCAGTCCAGGATTTTGAATCAGCATGATCATTTTTGATAAGAATGAGCCATTAATTTTAGAGAAAAACAGTTTCAGGCATTTGAGATGGAAGCAAATGCCATTTCCTTTTTTTTTAACGATTAATTGTTGGGACAATTTTCAGTAGAGGAAATCAAGCTTTAAATTCCAAAATTCTTCACTCTAACAGTAAACAAAGATACTTTCTATATATTAATAGCATGCCTTCTTCTATTTAGATCATTATACAACAACAACAAAACCTGATAAGACAATGATGCATAATTATATTTCACTCTACTAAGGTATTGTATTCACAGATTATTTATCTGGGAAATTGGAGGTATATTATTTAAAGTGTTCAGCTCAAGCTAGCATTAACAGCAGGAAATACATTTACATCAGAAGAAAGAGAACAAAAAGCCCCTCAGT
Source organism: Cisticola juncidis (assembly GCA_013400215.1). Taxonomy (NCBI): domain Eukaryota; kingdom Metazoa; phylum Chordata; class Aves; order Passeriformes; family Cisticolidae; genus Cisticola; species Cisticola juncidis. Next base: position 892,977 of record VXBR01010166.1, on the reverse strand, counting down.
AATTTAAATACTTTCTGCCTTGAGCATAAAATGTGTTAGATGCAATAAGAGCAAATGCCAGGCTGGGCTGGGAGAGATTAGGGTGATGGGAGGAAGAAGACCACCTCCAGAGGACAGAAGAAAGGTGAGACAGAAAATAAAATATTCTAAAATAGATAAAACAAAAGAAAAATAAATCAAAGAAGAAAGAAAAGAAAGATGTGAAGGAACACAGTGAGAGAGTGGGAAATGGAGCCAAAAAGGCCCAGGGAGTGTGATGAGACCTCACCTGTGAGCTGAAATAGAATTCCAGCAAAGCAGCCATGGGGCCAGCTCACTGTCATGGCTGGTGGTGCCCTGCAGTCCCCTGGCCCCACAAGTGAAACTGAGCCTGCAGGTGCATGCAGCCTTAAGGGTGCATGTCACTGCCCACAGTGAAACCACTTCTTCAAAAGAGAGGGCTCAAGACCTGAGCCACAAGGAAACAGCTGTGGAGAAGAGGGGCCTCTCCGGGGGCTGGGGAGCATCTTCCTTCTGTCAGAGGATGCCTCCACCAAGCTGAGCAGTTGCCTCCAATTCAGCTGCTCAATCTTCAGTCCTTTGCTCACACTTACAAAGACCTTTTCTCATTTAAATTTGGTACAGAAGACTTTTTACTGTCTCACTTCAACTCTTATTTTTGAAGCAGTTACAATTTCTGTTCTCACACACTGGCAGTAAGCATAATTTCTACAAGTTCTGATGAGGGGATGAGCAAGTGTTTTGCCAAGCTAAAGAGCTCAGAAAAAAAAAAAAAAGTGAATTTTGTGCATTCCATTGCATATTCCATGGGAATACCCTGCCACATCTGTCATGGCGGGCTGAGGAAGGTTTCCCATGCTTGTTGAGCACTTGCTCTGCTGGTGACAGAGGACCTGCTGTGGTCACCTCTGAGATTCTGGGAGCTGCCACCCAGGCAGGGATTGGGCTTGTGGCAAAGGGCTGTGCTTATACTAGGGGGAACAGGGAACTAGCACTGTTTGCAGGAAGTTTCAAAGCGAGTTATAGCTGTTCTGAAGTTGTTACACAGATTACTTGTCTAGGCAATAAAAATAAAGGCCTCCAGGCTCAGAGGTGAGCCTGTGGAGGCAGAATCCCCTGCCCTCAGCCTGTCCGTGCTTGTCACCTTCCTTGGAGTACAGTGCTTCAGCAGCTGCCTCCTCATTGGCTCCAGGTCACTGGTGTGTAAGAGATGGAACTGGCTCAGGTGTAGCTGGACTTGCTGGTGGCAGCAAGCCCCACTGATTTGTACCAGAACAGGACATTTCAGAGGGGCACAGATCTCCCTACCTTGCACAGCTATGCATCACAGCCACCAGGCAGAAAGTGGATCCAGTTCTAAGGATGGAGCAGCTGGAGCATCTCCCCTGTGATGCCCCAGGATAGACTGGGGGATTTTTATTATTTGCTTGGCTTTGTGTTTTATACATAAAATTACATTTTATTATTCATTCTGTTGTTATTTTTACTACCCAAGGGCTAAGCATTCATTCTCTGATTGTTCAGAACCTGGATAAAAAGAATCCCTGAGGAAATAATCTCAGTGCTGGTAAAGTGTTCTCAGAAACATCTCAGAGATGATATCTAGATTTTTTTATTTTTTATTGATACCTGGTATCAATAATACCTTCTGCATTAGGGAAGTCAAAATAAAAATGCAGATGAATCAGAACTAGACAGACATACCATAGCTAAAAGAAGTCACAGAAAACCTCCTGAAGGTAACTGCAGGGGCAGTGGGGCACAGAAGCCAGCATTGTTCATGGATATGAATGCATGATCTCTCACAAGACTGCCTTAGACACACTGAGTGAGCCAACAGCATTGTACTGTGGAGCTGAATACAAGTTTGTGTGTTTTGCAGTGCAAAGGAAGAAGCTGAAATGATATGAAAACTAGGGAAGTACATATTTGCAAGGATGCAAAAATGAGAAAAGGAAGCATAGGATTCCACAGGCATTAAAGAAATCAATGCAAACAGGAAAATACCATGCTGGGCAACAAGCTTTCTAGGCTGGCAGGTTGCCCCTTTTTATTTCCACAGCCTGCAGTGGTACACAGTCCCTCAGCATGAATGAAGTTTTAAGACACCTTGGAAGATCGTCTGGTCCAGTGCTATACTCAAAATATGATCAGCTAGCACAGGCTACCCCAGAGCACATCCAGTACAGTTTTAAATACCAGCAGGGATGGAGAGTCCACAACTTTTTCTGACAATCTATTCAGCACTTAAACCATTTCACAGTGTAAAAATGTTTCCTGATATTCAGAATGAACTTCCCCTGTTTCAGTTTGTGCACATTGCCTCTGGTCCTGTCACTGGATACCACAGAAATGAGTCTGGCTCCCCCATCAGATATTTATACACATCAGTAAGGTTCCCCCAAGCCTTCTCTTCTACAGGCTGAACAGTTCCAGCCATTTCACCCCCAATGCCTTACCAGATACCCCAATCCCTTATCATCTTTAGGAAAAAAAGGAAGACCTAAGGAACTACACACCAGTGTAATCAGTGTAGTCAGTCTCAGTATCTATTGAGATCATGGAGCAGATCCCCCGAGAAACTATGAGAAGGCACATGGAAAATAAGGAGATGACTGGTGACAGCCAACATGACCTCACTAAGAACAAATGGCACCTGGTGGCCCTCTGTGATGAGGTTACAGCTTTTATGTGTGAGGGAAGAGTGACTGACATCACTTACCCAGGCTCATGCAAAGAATTGGACGCTGTCCTGCATGAAACTTTGTGTCTAAACTGGAGAGATATGGATTTGAAAGAGTCACCAATTGGTGGGCAAGGAATTGGCTGGATGTTTACACTCAAGGAACTGCAGCCAATGGCTTGATGTCCAAGAAGAGAGCAGCAGTGACAAGGGACATTCCTGAGGGATCAGTTTTGGGACCAAATCAGTTCAACATCTTTATCAATTACATGTTTTGTACTATCCTGTACCCCTTTCAACCCTACACATATATACAGGTTTTGCCCTCAGAAAACAGGGGTAGAGAGTTTGTACTTCTGTTCTGAAAATAACAGACATCTATCCCAGCCACTGAATGCTCACTGTCAGTAGGGAGGCCTGACAAAGACCTGTCTAAACACTTACATACCTACTAGGCAAGTGGATACTTGTACTTTGATTTAAAATTGGCAAGTGACCCTAGTGCTTTGTTTACTCCTCCACCTGATGCATTCAGCACTGGTAGCTGCTAGGATTCCATTGAAGATATTCTGCTTTTTTGTGGTTCAGACAAGGAGAAACTACCATTAATAATGAAAATCTTTTGCTGGTGATTTAGTTGATCTGGTATCAGAAATCTTAGTATATATGTCAGGTTTCCAGTGTAAAAGCTTCTGTGAAAGATGCCACCAGCTAGGACAGTTCACATCTACTGGACTAAGCCAAAATATATTTTCAATTCTGCCAAATTAATTTATTCCTAAAGGTGCTGGACTGGGGTCAGAAAGGGTTCAATGAATGTATGATACACATGTGTAAGACAGTAAAGCATTCTTTCAGTGAGCAGGGCTTTTTTCCACCACGAGAAAGGGGTTTCTGTTTTCAAGTATTTTATCCAGCTTATGTTGGATCCTGGCTGGCCTTCACTTCAACCAGTAAAGTCTATGCCAGTGGGAGCAGCTACATGGTAAGAAATTCTCTACCTAAACCCTATGATCGGATTACCAGCACAGTGAAACTAGACTTACACTTTAGTGCTTGTACTAATACTAATTCTAGCTTAGGGCTAGGCCTCCTCCCCATACATTATTAATGTAAGTGTTAGCATACATTATTAATGTAGGTGTTAGGAAGAGCACTTCAGGGTCAACTCCCGATTTGCGACTTGATTTGAATTCAAAACTTCACTGAGGTGAAATCAATTTCTTTTTGAACATGAATGGGAATCTGGTTTGGAGCAACACCTGGTTTCTTCTAGATACTGTTAGTAAGGACAACTGCCCAGTTAGGAAACCATGAGTTCTGCCACAACAGATCAGTGCACACAGTCCAATATCCTAAGTGCCATATCAGTGATTCTCAAATATTTCAAAGGCAGATAAAAAACTTCCTGATTTTGTGGAATAATATCCTCAAGAGTGGCAATCTCCCTCTGACTTCAGACAGCAGCTGGTATATATATCCTGAAATATCAGCCTGTATTTGAAAAAAGTATGAATTATTAGCAATTATGAAGAATTCATAAATGCCAAATTCTTGTCTAATTTATTGTGGACCCTGACCACATCTGGTTTTTCCTTGATTATATACTATAATGATAGACTGTAGAAGTTAAAATCAGATTACATGAAAACTTTTTTTAGAAGTATTTACTTTGATCTGTAAGGCCAGTTTTGTAAGTAGAGATAGTATCTTCTAATAGACCCAACCAACACTGTTGGAAAAAACCCAGTGTTCACACATTACTTTTTTCAACTACTTGGTTGGTTAAACAAGATTCCTACCTACAAAACTTGTCTTGCCTATACCTTAAAAAAACAGTCAGCTACAGTAACTCTTTCCCTTAAAAAGTATTGTTATTCATTTGCATTATCTGATGCCAGGCTGCACTTAAGGATCTGTTTCCACAAGATTTAATAAACATGTTAATTCTGGGTTGGCACAAAGAGAAACTGTCACTCTCAATAGCAAATATGGCTTTCTCAAGAGTGGTTCAAATGTTAGGGGGGAGCTGCTTGGCATTTGCAAGCTGATTTGGCTGGAAAAAAGAGCTCTTGGCAGATGTTTCCTTTCTAAGGATTCCCTCCCCCTCCTCGATTTTTCATCTCATAATGTTTGGTTCTGCCTTTCTGGCACAGCTTATAAAAACTTTGTCACTTGGCCATGGCTGCATGTGTGCATACAGCAGTATGTTCCCCCTTTCTGGGTCGAAAAGCACACCACGTTATCACTTTACTACAAAGTGGGACAAGACCCAGGGGTATCTATCTGTTTCTCCTTCCTCTTGCTTCCTGAATTTCATGCAAAGTACAGCAACACTCTCCGCAGAGGTGTCGGCTGCAATGCTCAGGGGACCTAGTTTTGTGAAAATAACATAATCAATCACTCCTTTGCAGGAATGCATTGTGCATCTCCATGCACTACATGAAGCACAGGAGCAAGCTGGAGCAGACAGAGAATGGTCTGCGGGCCTCCTCAGCACTCTGGCTGACCAGCAGGAAGAGGCAATAAAAATCAGGATCTGGAGGGGAACACATGGTCAGTGAGAAGATGTCGGGCTCCCATATAGACACTCACTTCCTGCTGGTCAGTCATCAGGCCATGTCTCTGCATATAGTGAACAGAAATGAACAGACAGGAGAGATGAAAGCTTGCCAGCTTGAGCCTCTTCCCGTTATCGGTTCTGCTCTGCTGGCCAACACAACATAGAAAGATGAGCGACCTTTCCAAGCTGGTTCACTCTTCAGTGGCTCAGGTACAGTACTTAAGCAGACTTTGGAGAGGGAGAACCCCAACGTTCTTGGCACCATACTGCACACCTCACTGCTAGCTGGGCACTCAGGCTGGCAGGATCATGCACTACTGCCCAGTCCACTACTTCAGCTCTTCCCACATCCAGTGGGAATGTTTTGAACCTGAGCTACAGCATGCAGATAGAATAAATGTGGGCTTGTGTACACACGCCCATTTGTGTCCTTGCTCCTAACCTTACCGTGTACGTGTAACATTAGACATATGCAGAGATCAGCAGAAGCGCTGTGGGAAAAGCAGATTCACAGGGCTGAACACACAGCTTAGAATACACTTCAGCGATGGGAGTGGCTATGCATCTCAAGTCTTTGCTTGGAAGAATAAACTTCATGTTTAACCAGTTTACCCAGAAAAGGTATTACCCTATGAGTATCATCAAATCTCTTGTAAGATAATTTGATACCATTAAATCCACAATACTTAAGCTCCAGACAAAAGACCCACAGATCTTGGGAAAACTCTGGGTGAAAGCTGAGATTTTTCTTCTGCCTTACTAACATTTTTGTGCCTCCCTTTCAAACTGCCTCACATGTACATACAACTTTTCTACTCAGTCTGACTTCTGGGGAGGGATGTTTTCCAAGGGACATCATTCCTGGAATATGAGGCAATAAATAGACTACTGACAAGGCTTAAGCAGAGGATGATACTGGATTCCTGTCTCCCCCTCACACCTGTCATTACCTCAATACACCACCTTCTACCTCCCATTTCCCCCTATGAACCAATGCACCCTAAAGTCCCCATCTGCCTGAGACCTCCACCTTTGGTGGCATTTTCCCTGTGCACCAATCAGCAGGACAAAGGGAGAGAAGACAGTGCACTCCCAGACTCTTCACTGCAGCAGCTGAGGGAAATGTCACCTGCAGGCACCTGTGTGTAGCTGCAACAGTGCAGGAAAGCCCTTGTTTTCAGTCCTCAGAGGCACAACGCAAATGCCAGCAAGCTGAGAGACATACGACCATTAATAATGAAATGAGGTGGGCGCCTCACCTAAAGCAGCTGGGACTGATCTATGCACTAAAGCAAACCAATTTTGGTTATCTCAGAAGGCGCAAGTTGGACTGAAATGTTTCCCACGCTTGAGGCATTTACGAGGTCTTTCTCCCCTGTGGAATCTGCTGTGATTTGTCTGAGCTCTGACACTGAGATTTTAACAGAGAAACCAAGGGGTCTTTACCCTTTAGCCTACTTTTCAAGCTTGGAGGAAGACAGAAGCTGTGAGCTCTTTGCCACACTGTTGAAAGACAGTAAAAGTTTCCCCCCCCATGTGAAAGAAACTGGTTAGGGGATTCAGACTCAGGGAGAGGATGCATAACTTAGTTTGCAGCTAAAAGCTCCTATATGATGGATGTTGTTCTAAGAAAAAGTTAAAAAAAAATTCACCCAAGCCCTGAATCTAAGGTAAAAACCTTCAGAAAAATTGTTGGAGAATGACAGAGAGTTGATACCCTCATCCTGTTTTCTTGGTATACAGTCTAAAACTGAAGCCAGGACTTTTGTAGTCTTGTCCTTTCTCTAGTTTTCTGTCCAAAATTTTTGATCTTGAGATTTCAGCTTCTGGCATGTTGACTTTTCAAGATCTTTGAACACTCTATCTGAAGAAGAAAGACTTTGATTTGTTTCAATGAGACAAGCTCGCTCACTATTTCTAAATTTCTTTTCACACAAACTGTCAAAGCATCTTCTAGGCAGGCCCTGATTTTCTTTTCATTTTTAATAAGAGAGAAGATAACAAGTAATCTTAATTCTACAGTAAATGTTTTTCTTACCAAAATAATGTCAACTGCACTTCTAACTTACATTTTCTCAACTACATATATAAACACTATTTCAGTGATTGCACAAGATATGCCAACAACTTGACTGAGTAAAAATTGAAAAATTAAAATTTTGAGTAGCATTGCAAGAGAGTCGGTTAAAATTCACGTATCAAAGTTCTCCAAGCTACGAGGAAAGGACGTGAAGCATTTTCTTGAAAACTGCGTCTCGTCACCCGGAGAGGGAGAATCCCTCAGGCCGCGTTCCCGTTATGCCAGCAGGCAAGGCACAGCCAGCAGCCTGCCGTGCGGTTTTTCGGAAAGAAAAGGAAAGATGTGCGAAACTTTTGTGGAGGGAAACCGGTTGAGATCCTGCTGGGACGACCGGCGCTTAGACCTCGATCCCGCGGTGCGGGAGAAGGCTCGAGATCCAGCCCGGCAGAGCGCTCGAGAGCCGAGCGGCCTCGGGGCAGGGGCTGGGCCGTGTGCCGGGGCTCACCTGCCGCCCGCTGGGACGACCGGCGCTTAGACCTCGATCCCGCGGTGCGGGAGAAGGCTCGAGATCCAGCCCGGCAGAGCGCTCGAGAGCCGAGCGGCCTCGGGGCAGGGGCTGGGCCGTGTGCCGGGGCTCACCTGCCGCCCGCGACCCCCGCCGCGGGCGGTTAACGCCCCTCGCCGCCCCGGCCCGGCGCTGC